>JANVCJ010075191.1:0-11961 GCA_026413505.1 Epizoanthus ramosus
ATCCTTTGACTCCAGAAGATGAAGACAATGTAGCAGAGCTGAAGTCCTGGTATCTGAGTGACATGGAAACCAAAGAGTCATTGGATCACATTCAGTCAGTAATAGAAGATACCAGCCTTCAAGTCACAGAAGTTAAGTCAGCTGTAACAAGATCTGAAAACAAAACTGATGACATTCTGAAAAGTTCGGAAACATTGAAGTCAGCTGTTGAAGACACTAGTTATCAAGTTGCCAATGTTCAGTCAAGTGTAAATAAAATGCAGAAGAACTTGGAAGAAGTAAAGTCTGCTGTTCTTGGAGGAGAAAACAAGCAGTCACCAGCTGCAAGGATGTCGGCAGTCCCTGTGAATGGTAAGGAGCTTCCGTTGACAGGCTGATCTTGGCAGCAAGTATTGAATTAATAGAATTGGTTTAAGTTATAATTATTCATAACTGTATTCCTTATCTCCCACCCGGAGTCACTGACATGAACTTACACAACTTAACACGGGAAATGTAGAACCTGTCATATCCTATCAGTATCAGTGATTAAACACATATTTTTGTCAATGATGTCACAAACCCTTTTTGATCGACATTTATTTTTTATATTGTCTGCAAAAATTCTGAAACAATATTTCAGAATGATCTAGCTTATGAATACACCATTTTTCTAATGCAAAATTTCACTAGATCCAGTCCTTCATGGGGGCTAAATGCGATGACTGGATCTAGCTAAATTTTGCATTAGAAAAATGGTGTGTTATTATTGATGGAACTAAACTATATGGCTGTCTTGGAAATGTTTTTCTATTAAACTTATTTCAAGAAAAACGATTCATAATTTTGAATGAATGCCCCAAAATGTGTGGAAACTCAGTACGTTCTAATTAGGTCCTAGAACTCAATTGTCCATGTATGGGCAATGATGATATTGTCAACTATACAGATTAGTTCTTTGTCCAGTGAAGAACATTATCAATAGGAACTTAATAATATGAAATTAGCTCTTGTTTTCCTTTTCAACCAGCATTCTTCTTTTAATTCATTGCTGCATTATCCATATCATTATCTTCCCCGAAAATTCCTAAAGTATGAACACAAGTTCAAGGTCAAGTTTTATTTATTTCTTAATACTACAGTCACTGCATTTTAGGGCCTAAGAATTCAAATGTCCACATGTGGGCAATGATGATATTTTTTGATTATCTTGAATAAATCTTTACAATTCCTAAAACTTGTTGCTGCATGTTCCCCAGTCTAAATATGGTTAATATATTTTATTACAATTATCCAACAGTTGTTGTTATTATCACAAGCATTGCTGAAGTGTTGATCAAGTTCATTTGTTTATTACTATTTACAGCGACTTCACCTAGTCCTTGTAATAAGCCGTCCACATCAGAAACTCAAGCTGCATTCACTGAGAGACAAGTTACATTACCAGTTGGTAAGTTCACAACTCTAAATTTGGATGTTTATTATTTTAGTATATTCTTAAGAATGGTTACTATATATATATCTGGCTGGATGTTTCAAAAGTTTCCTACTATCTAATGTCTATAGCCCCCCCCCCCCCTTATCTCAAATTCTCTCACTTACAAGTCTCCCACTTCACAAGTTTGATTAGTTGTTGACTATCAGAAAGAAGTTCAACCTATAGAAGTTAATTTAGTCTCACACCTGTTTGTTGATTGATAATATTCAGGAAATGTCATTTTAAGAGAGAATGTCTGAAAACAGCAAACTACTAACAACAAATCGTGCAAAGTGCCATTTAGCACTGCTTGAGTGCCCGTTTTCAACTCACTTTTCGATAATATGGATAATTACTCCAATCAGGCGAAACATCAATTTATTTGTACTGCTTGAAAGTTTCTTTAAAATGCTGGTTATAGCATCGATTTTGGACAATGCAGACTAGAGTTAGTTTGTTTCAGTTTATCTAATTTAGCAGTAATGTTAGTCCAATTTATTGCACAATTTTTGGAACAACCTTTTTGAAAAATCCAGCCCACTATGAGATATATATTTTTAAATTACTTATAAATGACATGCAACAAGTTCTGAAAGCACTGCATGTGAATGGTTTCCTTTAATTAACATGATGCAGTATTCAATAATACGTAGGATTGTTAACATTCTCCAAAATAAAAAGGACAGCCACCTTTATAAGATTGGTTTAAAATATTTACGATTTTTCTGCTTGGAAGAAGCATTTGTGATGAGCTGATCATGATGAAGTATTTGTTACTTTTGTGTCTACATGGCAACGTCACCATGCACTAATGGCGTATCCATTCTCTTTCTCCAGAAATCTCAAACTGTGAATCAGACATCAAGTTATTTGCAAAGTTTTATGACCAAGCTACCCGACAATGGCTGTTAAAGAGTTTCCAGGCTTGGTTCGACAGCTCTTCTGACCTAGAATCCCGTGCTTTCATATTTCTGGGGGATGCTGGGATAGGCAAGAGTGTAATGGCTGCTGTCCTTGCTCAAAGAATGCAGGCCGAACATCGCCTGGGAGCTGCATTTTTCTGTAGACACAATGACAGTACCAGATGTAACCCTAGGTATTTGTTAAGTAGCATAGCCTATCAGCTCTGTAATACTAATCTTCAGTACTGTAGGATCGTAGGTGGGTGTGATGGCATTGAGAAGTTTATATCAACAAACCGTGAGCTTGGTGTGCATGAATTGTTTACAAAGCTTTTAGAAGAACCACTAAGTCAGTGTAAGCCTCCTGCACAGAGACAGTTGGTAGTCATTGATGCATTAGATGAGAGTCAGTATGAGGGGCACTCGGATTTGCTTGATTTAATTGTCCAGAAGTTCCCCATGCTTCCCCCCTGGGTTGTATTCTTTATCACCAGCCGTCCTGAGGAACAAATCCAATTCATGTTTGAAGACTTTAAACCTTGTATACGAATTTGTTCTGGAGATGGCCAACAGACAGATGATTTTCATCAACACTGCCAAGATTTGGAGGCCTTTCTCAGAAATAAACTTGGCACCATTTTCCCTGGCCATGTAACAAAATTCGAAGAGCACATAAAGCTGCTTTTGAAGAAGTGTGAAGGTCTTTTTCTGTATGCACACCACATTACAGAACAGATGCAAACACTGCATTCTTCAGAACCTCGATCCATGGCACACTTATATCCAAAGGGGATCAGAGAATTTTATCGCAAGAATTTCAAGAGGATCCGGAACATCCTGGGAGAGAAGTGTTTTAAGGAGTTGATCGGGTGTGCTGTAGTGTCCCCAGGACCCCTTCCCACATCCTTTGTCTCGGTTATCCTCAGAAAATCTGATTTTCATCTTTCAGAACAAAAGGTATTGGATACTATTTCTACATTCTTCCCCATCAGGAGCAATGAAGGTACATTCTCCTTTCTCCACAGCCTCATCCCCAGCTGGCTGACAGACAAGAAAGAAGCTCGTGAATGTTTCATCGATAGGAGGGCAGCAATAGATTCTCTAAGTGAGTTTATGACCACGGTTCTCCGTGGTTTTACCAACAGCTCAACCTCGTTATCTGAGGAAAAAAGCATCACCAACTACGTATTACGATATGGTGTCAGATTTCTCTGCGAAGTCGGCACAGGAGATATAGCAAGGTCCTTGTACGAATGTCTCACTAACCTTGCCTTTGCAGAAGCTAAGTTGAATGTCAGTCGGAGCATGGTTTACTCTCTTATTGATGACTATCGGGTTACTGCAGAGACGATGAAGACGAAACTAACAGCTGAGCAGATTCAGATCCTGGAACATATTGGAGAACACATTCTTGATGATGCTTTGTTGTTTTCAACGTTTCCACACCTAGTCTCTCATTGTTTTGCGAGGGTAAACAGTCAAGTTCGACAAAACATTCCTGGTAGTAGGTTGGATTTGTGCTCAATGGAAACTAAACAATATTTGCCAAACTGCAACGTATTATCTTTTGCATTCTCAGCAGATCGCTCTCTCATGGCCTGTCTGGTACAGGGAAAAGGTGCACAGGTTATTGTCATCATAAATGTTGCTGCAGTAAAGGAGATTTCGAATGTAGTGATTCCTTTTATATGTTTCAATTGCCGACCCTGCTTCTCACCTGATAACCGTTTTGTTTTTCTTGGGCGTTTAGACAAATGGTATTCCGTGGATGAAGGTTCTTTTGTTGACATGCCTCAGTTCTCGTCAAATAAATTTGAATACTGCTATGCCTCGGCCTCATTTATACTTGATGGGCAGTTCATTCTGGTCGATCGTGGCATTACCAGTTTGGTTGATTTTGGTAATAAGCACTATTGTCGTGTTTGTTCTTTCATCCTACTTTACATTTCTTACAGTTCTGAACTTCATGCGATGTCGTTCTGTAAGGACTCCTTCGATAACCTTAGAAGGATTTATACAGTGAATGAATGTGGCTTGGATTCAGGAGATGCTTTCGCTCCTGTTTATGCGATCATGCTAGGATTACTTGCACAACTGGAAAATGCTGTTAGCACAGGAAGTACATTTATTCCAGATAAGCGTGAGATCGTAGTTTATTTTATGAAAGCTTTCCGTTTCATGGCCAAGGTTGCAATCTAGACACCTTATTTTATGCGATTGGAATGACTGGAAAAGAATCAGCATATCAGGATGTCACCAGTCTCCTTTTTCGGTTTCAATTATGGCACGTCAAGAGTGGAAAATCTCTACTGGAAATGCAACTAGATTCTTCCGTGGACCCAATTTATAGGTATTTATCTACTTTGTATTTTGTGACTTATGGTGCATTGAGTCCCTATTCAGCGACATTGTCGCAAAATGTTATGCTGCCAAAAAATGGCGAGTTGGATATCCAGGACTGGTATTTCTGTACCTACATGTGGATTTTGTATGGAATAGTAGAGAGCTACCACCCTAAATATCGTGACAGCGTTCTTAATTGTTCCTCTACTGAATTTCATTCTTTTGAAGGTGGTTTTGCTGCATCTGGGCGTTCAACTGGTTTTATCTATACCAACGGACATTTGAACGCCCTATCCTTTCCTTTCGCCAACAGGTGCTGTAAAGTGTCCCCCAATGGGCAATGGATTGCTTCTTGGGATGGTTCCACTCTTGCGTTATCAGAATCTTGTCAACATGAAGGGTTCAAGGAAATTGATCATAATGTTCTTGCATTCAGCTTCAATTTTGCTAGTTCATATTTGCTGTTCACGAAGTATGATGGGTCCCAGTATGCTTGCTCACTTACAGATTGCGCAGTTCTCAAATGTCTTGATCCCTTAGCGACTCATCTTCCCAAGTATCTGTTTAGCGATGGCAAACATATTGCCACGCTGTCTGTTAGAGACATAGCGACTGTTCAAGCTCATTGGTTTGTAGCTAATACTACTCTGTTGCCACCTTGCATCGGCCCTGGTGGTGTTTGCTTCTGCTTATCGTCTATCGTCACCGTTCATTCTAAGGCAGGGCAAATGGTACTGTGCGAGATTCCCCTGACAAAGCAAGTCGAGTTGCCTGGTAACAGCAGCAGTTCCTTAAAGGTAAAGGAGTTGCCCATTGAAGTCGGAACACTAGATAGCGCAAGCATAATTTCATCCAGTGGAAAACATTTGATGGTGTTTAACGATAATTCAGTTAAACTTATTTCCACTTCTCATGATGTGGTTTGTACTTTGCAAACAAAAATCTTTGATGCAGTTTTGTCTCTTTCCGCTGATGGACAGAATGCACTTGTCTGCTTTAAGAAGGGAGTGGAACAGATTGTGAAGATATGGAACAATGGAGAACTAGCGGTCTCTATATCATCGAAAAGAAACATGCAATTGCTGAACAATGTTGAATGTGTCTGTTTTGTACCAGGAAGTGAAAACCTAGTTATCTTATGTGGCGAATATCAAATTCAGATTTGGGACTATTGCACTGTTCAGATCAAGCAGAAATATCTCATTCGTCTGGAAAGTTACAAGGTGGAGTGCACCTTCTGCACTTGCTCAGTAAATGGCCGCCTTCTGGCTTGTTGTGTTGGAGACAGAATCGATATAATTTGTCTTGAGACTGGAAACAATGTAGCACATTTAGTGGGGCACACTGGGTGTGTCATGTGGTGTCAGTTTGTCAAGGACAACCACTACCTGGTGACCTATGGAGTGGATGGAGTTGTTTTCTTGTGGGAAGTTGCCAGACGTATTCCTACTGGATACATTCGACCAGTTAGACGCAGAGAAGAAATTGTTTCAATGGCTCTATCTCCTGACGAGGATATGCTAGTGTGTGCACTGTCATTTGGAGGTCTGGTGATGATCAAACTTCAAGGAATCACTTCCGAGATAGACTAACCCACTGCACAAGGCTTCTCCCTCAATACAGAAGCTATTACCAGATCCTAGTATACATCTAGCTAGTGGATCCTCAACAGAACCGCGGCAATTGGACGATTCTTATGTACCAGTTGCCAAGAGAAAACATCGTAGTGAGGAAGAGGGCTATGAGTCAGATCATTCTTAATGTGCTACAAGACTCTTGATGTATTCACTGTTGTGATGATACAGAAGAAGAGGCCAATTCTGATTTATAGATCGATAAAGACGAAGACGATGATAGATTTCCACAACATGAAACCTAGGAAATTTACTGTAGGCAGTTGAAAAGTAATATCAATGCTAGTATTTCGGTGAATGTATTTGAACTTTTTATTTTGCGGTTTCGCTTGTGTTTTATAGTGTTCTGCAAATAGTCCATATGGATCAGATGTGGCAAATAAACAAATTGATTTTTATATAATTGTGTTGTGCATTCCTCATAAATGTTAGCGTTGAGTCCATCTGCAAGCATTACACCGTGTATTTTGTATAGACTTGCGTTTAGCTCTGTTTCGGTTTTGCAAATAGCATTGTGTTTATGATTTATGAAACCCTTTGCTGAATCCCAAAAACCCCGTTTATCCGAGTAATTATCAACTCCTGGTTTACAACTGTGCTGTGTGCATGAAGCTCAAATGAAAACCGAAAAATACCAGCACCAACATAAACACAATTGCCATACAGACAAAATTGACAAATGATAAAGAAGTACCATGTGTACTGATGTGCGCTTGTTCCAGCGAGTTGAACACTTAGTGTGTCAATCTTTTTATCTTCTGCTGTGTTTTGTGTTGTGTTGTGTTGTATTAGAGGTGTGTGCATAGCCTTACAGTTCTGTGTATGCACATATGCACACGCGCTCGCACATGCACAGTGCATATATATACACAACACTCGCATATATAATGTTCTGATTTATCACAAACTGTCTAAGCGTGACAGATCTTCATTGTAATAACACATATAGTCTCAAACCAGCAGTAAAACATCCCTTGTTTCTCGTGAACTCTACTGCTTTCATCCGCAAATAGTGGCACCAGGTTTTCTTGTGCAGGTGTTTCATTGGCAGTGGTTCTGTTTCTGTGTTTATTAGTTGATTGGACCGAGAACGTTCAGCTAACGTTCAGATGCAAGAGATACATTCTTGTTTACCTCGTGCATCTTTCCAAGAAAGACAATGTGACCATAAAAGATTATCAGCTGAATAATATAAAAGATAAAGAATTGCAATGGCCTAATGTTTGTGTCATAAAAATGTTTGATTGAAGATTTCAACAATCATGCCGCCATCTTAGCTCAAATTTCCTTCAGTTATGATTGTGGTGATGATTCGATTACGATTACAAATATGATTAGGGTTTTGATTATGATGATGATGATGATTGTGACTGTGATTAAGATTATAAAGATTGTGATTATGATTATGATTATGTATATAACTACCTATCTTAATACGATTTGATCGTAATAATAATCTCTGGCACCCAGGGTAATGTAAGCCCAATAGAGTAGAGACTTCAGTGATTTAGCATCCACTGCTAATAAACTAATTAAGGAAATATTTTATAAACGTTTGTTGTACTGCTTAGAGACAACTGTATAATAAATTCTTAGAGACCAATGTTTCGTATAAAATACGCAATTAGATACATTAAGTTTGTAAATAGTAACTGAAAAGCCCCAAGGGGAGTTATACTATTAGAGGTATAGTATCGTATTGTAAAATTTAAAAAGTAAAATAACAAATTAGGTAGACGAAGATACCTGAGACACCACGTGACCAGAGGTTTATTGTAGGAATACAGAGATTGAAAACGGGCCAAGATCTAGAGATCTGACTCTGGTATATAGAATTGTGGCGTTCTGTTCAGTACCCTAGTTAGCCGGCCCACTCACCTTCAGTGAACGTCTTTTTCTCTCATGGATTTGAATTGCCACTGTTTAGAGTAATTTCTGACTGGGAAGTAAATTCGACAACATGTATAAACATGTATAAGCATGTATAAACTCTTTTAGTTCATGTAATGTGTGCTGACTGATGCACACAGTAAGAGGCATCCAAAGCAATTTAAGGTTTAAGAATGAGTAAGTGAAAATTTGGGATTCTGGACCTACGAAGTCAGGTCGCAAGAGATTCCAGAAGTAGAAAAATGTTAAATCAATGCCTAACCATGCATATTTTATATACATAATAAAACTGGGAAGAAGTGCCATTTTGTAGTGCAAATGTAATTCGAATTTTATTCTTCAAACAATTAATAAAACACTGTTGTATTATTTATTTGGTTTGTGGTGATTATTCAAAGTGCTAATCTTGCATATGGCATGTAGCTACAGGTAACAATCCCGATATCAGGTGACCAACTGCTAGCAATTTATCAAAACCTCTATGTTCTCTCACACAATATATTGTTTTCTACTTAATGATAATAATAATAATAATAATAACATAATTTATTTACCCACAGAGATCTTTTAATCTTTCGACGATTTCCAAAAGATGCTGTGTAATTTATTCTGCTATTTATCTAATATGTTTAATTACACAATGGTGATCTATACCCTACAATATAAATTAGATTAATTAGACGTCCTAATTCTAAAATGTTATCAACCTTGGGCCGCCCCGATCCAGGTTTTGTACCCCCATTCCAGTTTATTGTTTGGAATATGCATCCAGTATTTGGATTTGGAGTCTTTGACAGTACTAGCTATTTTGACTTGGGAATTAAGACCATTACTTTGTTCAGTTTAACTTAGGTATTTATTATACTTTGTTTTGACTTTTGGCCATTACTTTTACAACCCTCCCTGGGTTGTATATATTTTGATTATTATTTTCAATTTGTTTATCTCTGAACTTATATACCATTGTTTAAAAACAATGGTCTAACTCAAAGAGATTCAAAGAGAGTATAGTACGAATAACTGGTACCTACAAATCCCTAGAATTCTCTTGACCATTAATATATTACAGTTGTAAAGTATTGGCGGTACAAATAAAATCTCAGTTCTCTTGTCAGCTGCAGTGACCCGTTTATTGATCATTGCTGCCCAACTGTTCAAAGCAAAGCTGAGGTGGCTCACGCAATTCAGTTAACATAACACGATAACAGAGAGAGTTTACGAAAAACAGAGTCGGAGATAACAATGTAAGTCATGTAACGTGGGTTCAAAGTAACAAAGACGTAAAATAACCTTCGGGGCAGTTCCGGAGACGGAGTTGTGTGTAGCCTTTCGAATTTAATTTACATGCAGTGTATATATAGCTTGGCCGAGAGTTTGATGTCATATGTTGAAATGATGCAGTGTTTGTCAGATGTGTAGTTAACGAAACACCATCATACTTGCGTCACACATGATTGTGTAATAAGATACTTGAGATGATTCGAAACTGAAAGCAGTGAAGTGATGTGCTTTAGTGTGAATATCAAACAACTATTCGATATTACCAAATGCGGACCCGAACGTCTGATAGCGAGTTATACATTCTGGAGTATGATACTCAGAATATATGACTCAAACTGGAATTGTAGTCGGACCTGGCTACTCCATTTGCTATCGAGGGCTGAGACAGTTTCGCCAGTACATTTGTACCGCGCGATTGGGCAGGACGAGGCGCGTTCCGTTGATATTGGTACCCCGCGGCCTGTCGGCTCCAGTCATGATGATTCACTTGTGTTCGGCCAATCATAGAGCTCGTTGTGAACAAATATTGCCTCTTAGCCGAATTGAACCTGAATGTGCTTGTGAACACAAATGTAGCCCTGGTTAGTGTTTTCTATTTCTGTTTACGAACAGAACAGTTGAGTTGATGCGTTGTTTTCGCTGTAGGTGTAACATTTTGTATTTCAAATAGTCATTATAAACTGAGACTACAGAAGGCTCTCACACAGACTTTGGCTCTATACAATGTTAGCATAACATTGAATAAAAACAATATCGAAAGGTAAAGAAATGACATAAGTTTATTGATACCTAATATTTGTAACGTCACCAAGAATTGTACATGCTATTGTCGGTTAGAAGGTTTTACTTTGTTGAATGCAGTTAATTAACCTGAACATAATAATAATAATAATAGTAAGAAACATGGAAGAAACATCAAGAAACTGGCCACTGTCATTCAGTACTAATACGTTGTTCATGTGATGAATGCCACAAATCACCGAATGCAATGGCTTGCAAAATCTATACAAACTTAAAGCCCCATTTACACGAGCAAGTTTTCCTTGACAAGTTTTCCCTTGACAAGTTTATTTGCTCGTGTAAACAACGAAAAAAGTTTTTCCTTGACAAGTTTCCTTGTTCAAAAACTAGCATGCCAGCTTTTGAACAAAGAAATTTGTCAAGGAAAAACTTGTTGGTCCGTCTACACGAGCAAGTAAGCTTGTCAGTGATACTTGTCAAAGAAAACTTGCTCGTGTAAACGGGGCTTAACTGTGGAAGACACGAGGTATGACGTTACGTCAGTGATAATCATAACATTGCTTTCTCATATTTCCGCCGCCACATTGTTTCTATTTACTTTAGATTTTAAAAACCTGATCGAGTGTAACGTCCCCCAAATTAAACAAGTTAATCCTCACAAAAATAAATGGTAACCTGTCCATTTTGATATCAAATGAAATTCAATATCGTAACTCCGAGCTATCGCTTGAAATAACTGATCTATTTTCACGCATTATAATGGAAGTTCAGTTCTGTACCTATATTAGTTTTATATTACTGTTAGATCTACGATCTATTCGCACATCCGCCGACCCGGTGCACATGTGATTCATAAAACTGAAAAATCTCACCAGTCCTTTACTGTCCTTTACTTGATAGAAATATATTTAATAAAATCCTGTAATTATTATAATAATTGCTAACAGAAAATTATAGGTTTAACAAAAGCGGTAGCTTTAATTTTGGCTATAAACAAACATTTTACAACCGGAACTGGCTGATCGACTAGTTTCCAGACCCCAAGCTGTGGGGTATTCCCCGGATATTATTCCGGGAAAAGCGAACATTGTCATACTGAAAGCGAAACGAAAAGTCGGACTAAATGTCGCAAGAGGTATAAGCCTTCTGTGTTGGGCACTAAATATCCTCAAAATGAACGGTTCTATAACATATAGATCTGCAAAAGGACGAACTGTGGGTTCAAAAAGCGATTTTGGAAGACCAAATCCCGACGGAAGTCGACCGGGCCAGAACACTGAAGAAGATAGTGAAGCTCAACAGACTGTCACCGGCGAAGGAAACAAATGGCAAAGGTACAAAAAGAATCTGAATCATCGCAAGTTTAAGTGATACCTAAATTTATTTCCATCTACTTCTGAAGTCTTTTAAAATCTCGTGTACAGCTAAATATATTAGCGCTGTGAGCGTGATATGAAATATATATTAACATTTGCAGCTCTTTGGCGTTGCATTGGTGATACTGACACAGAAAGCGAGTGTATATATTATATTTATAAGTTGCTTTATGCAGGGCCGACAGTATGTCTATTCTCGCATTTTCGATGCTTTTTTGGCACTAAAAAAGAAGGTCCCAGGTTCGATTCCCAGTATTTGTACGACCTTCCTTTGCCACACCGTCCGTGGACAGGGACGTTAAGCCGTTGGTCCCCCAGCGGATGAAGAGCCACTCTGT
>JANVCJ010075202.1:0-11961 GCA_026413505.1 Epizoanthus ramosus
CGGCTAATAGCAAACGCTCAGAGAGCCAATCAAATGCGTCCATTTGCAATAGAACACGGCAAATTTCTACTAAATATCAATATGAACCACTACGCATGCACCGGGCGTGACAAAGTCCAGAGAAAATGGTATTTGCCCAGTTCGGGTCATCAAGAGATACCCAGGGCCCAGATTCTCCATCACCCAAGTCTGTATCTGGCTCTTTCCACAAGCCAGGGAAGGGTTACCAATATTAATAAAAATTCGATGGAAAGTTACAAAAATTTTATGTACACTGCTCTGAGTTCGTCGCGGTCTGAGTTCATCCTAGTCTCTGTTAACAGTCTCTTTGTGGTAAAGCAATTTTAGAATTTTTAAGAAGATTGTTTGAAGAAAAGAAGAATTTCACGAAAATTCACGGTGAAACGCGAATGATTCAAAGTCAACTCAAAATGAGTGATCATGACCTTCACATATTGCTTGTAAAAATCTATTCAGGAACATGGGGCGAGGGGTTATTGCCTATTAGATAACTTAAGAGTGATCGAAAATAAATTAGCCTTACAAAAAATCCCATATATATCCTTTACAAGCTACGATGGTATCACAGTCTTTCAAACTGATTGCAATTCCTTTCATATTTGTAGGCTTGCAGGGTGTTACCGGTGGAACAACGAAAATGGAAAAGCGATCGTGAATCTGTTTTATAGGAATTATTCTCTACTTTTCCGGCGCCTGTTCCTGTGGATGGGTCAGCGGAAGATCCGTCGGTACATGCACGCTCAAGGAGTTGGGCGCCACTCTGAAAATGAAATCTGTGGGATGGCGGCAAGAGATCTTAGGGCCGTCTCTGCCATACTGGGAAACAAGAAATTTTTATTTGGAGACAAACCCTGTGTTGCTGACGCGGCTGCGTTCGGTATGATCGCGAATTTCCTTTGGGGCTTCAAATGTCCACAGAATGAACTGATCAAGAAGGAACTGTCCAACCTGGAGAAACACGCAAACCTGATAAAGGAGATGTACTTCCCAGACTGGGACGAGATTTGCGCTGGATACTAGTAGAAAAGGTTTCAAAAATTCTAAATGTTTTCGCAGCTATTATTGGAAAAGCCTTCTGACATTTTGGATAGATTTCAATGTACAACTAATCAATTTACAACCTCAGTTCAGCTTTTCTCACAGTGAGACTATCTGTATCTGTATTTTATTATCTACTGTAACCTGACTGATCGCGATGACTGTGTAGCTGTCCTGCGAAATGGAGCTGAAATAGAGGCCCTATTAGGGCCTATTATATCCCTATAATTTTTGCTCCAAATATCCCGTATCCCATTAATTGTGAAAAGTGAAAAGTTAAAATTTACAATATTTTATCACTCGATATCCCGATATATAGTTTCTACATATCCCATATCCCTATATTTTTTTCCTAAAATATCCCGTATCCCGATAATTTTTTCCTCAAATATCCCGGAAACCCCTAATAGGGCCTCGTTGATCTTTTCACAACAGATCTGAAATTTTCAGAAATGCAAGTAGAAGAGATGGCATGATTGTTCTCGTGATCGCTGATTTGCCAAATGTTTACATCTTAATATTGTTTTCTTGAAATGCAATGAAACAACAACAACAACAACAACAACTTTACTTTAGATACTATACATTATTGTTATAAATTTTTACATATAAACATGGATTAAATTACATACAAGAAGTAAGTACGGAGTTACCACCTAAATTAACCAAAAGGCTACTCGAGTTAGGCTACTTGAGGATTTAAAATATTTTTGGTCAGTTACAATATAGAAACACGCACAAGGAAAAAAACTCTTGATAAACACTCAATAACAAAGTCAATAATGGGAAAAATAGCGAAACTTAGGTGTTAAAATAAGTTTGAAGTCCGTAATAGTGTAAAATATTAACATGGATTTCAGTTTGAAATTCACTTTCTGGTGTAATTCAAATGCTTTGTTATACCTGAAGAGTCCGTGCGGCTTGCACAAGTTTGAGGTCAACTTGGGTGACAAACGTTGGAAATCCATTTAGATCACGACAATTAATAATACGAGCTTGTAATATTAATAATTAATATTATGTTTTAGTTGAGTATAAAGCAAGAAACAAGATCCAAGCTCCAGTCTCTTTGCAAAAATCACCGTTAGAATGTCTTGTGCATTCGACGTTCTACCTTGCAGAGCTTGAATCTGTGTATTGTCACAGCTACTGGCAGATTGACCTATAAATATCACTTTTATGTATAAAGTGTTTGAAGTACTTACTGCAGCATTAAAGCATTAACCATTTTAGGGAGCAGGTCAAAATACATGTCCCAGCAAGGGACCCCACTTTTTGCACTAGACCAGTCACAGCTGTCAACATCCCAACAGGTACCATCCCATCCCTGATTATTGAGCACCTATACATTTTTATTTAGGGGGGACCTAACAACAGTTTCTAAGGGTACAGATAGTGAAATGAACAGACAATATATTTCTTGAAGGTCCTTGTGCAAGACAACCGAGTGTATAGCGCTTGCTTGAAGGTCCTTGTGCAAGACAACCGAGTGTATAGCGCTTGCTTGAAGGTCCTTGTGCAAGACAAGCCGAGTGTATAGCGCTTGCTTGAAGGTCCTTCTGCAAGCCGACAAGCCGAGTGTATAGCGCTTGCTTGAAGGTCCTTGTGCAAGACAAGTCAAGTGTATAGCGCTTGCTTAAAGATCCTTTTGCTTACGAAAGAAGCGGGCTTTATTCAGTATGATGACGATGACGATCATTATGGTGATGGCGATGACGATGATGATGGTCAAATGAACACGATTATGATTATGATTGTGATGTTTCGTCATGCAGCTGTGGTTATGTTTGAATGATTTGTTGTAGCTGTGGCTCTGGTTCAGTAAAGTTGCGCTCAGTTGTAATTACGATTACTGTTATGGTTGTGGTTGTTTCAATTCAGTGTTTGTGACAGAAAAGTGGTGCTTGTGGAGTTGGTTGTATTGTGCTGTTGAGTTTAGTTAATTGTTAGCGTGTCCTTCGGAAAATAAGGGAGTAAGAAAATTGAGATTTTTCCCATTTTCCGTACCATAACTGACAACCTCTAGCAACACTCTAAACTTCTGAACCGATAATACCTTCTACATGAATTTTGTAATGTATCGAAGTGTTTATCTTTAGTAAACGGTTTCGGATGAGATAAAAGGGAAGTGAATATAAACAATAGTTATCTGCAGCTTTAATTCTAATGTTTTTATTGACTTCTCTTTTATCTTTTTAAAACGTTTTCAGATATTAAGATAAAAGGGGATGTGAATATAAACAATAGTTATCTGCAGCTTTAATTCTAATGCTTTCATTGACTTCCCTTTTATCTTTAGTAAACGTTTTCAGATAAGATTAAAGGAAAGTGAATAACTGGCTCTAGTATATTTGTTTACAAAATACCGATCATTTATCCCACGCCACTCCCGAGACTAGATCTGAAGCATTTCTTAAATTTCCTAATATGAGATCCACATGTTAGGTGCTAAGAGTATGGAAATGATGCAGACTGTCCCTGCCAGTAATGCAGTTTTTAGATTTTTGCAGTTCATATGTACCGTTATTAATTAATGGGTCAGGCTACGCCAGGAAACTATTTTCCAAACAGTCACAATCACTATGTAGCGATAATAAACTCGGGAATGTGGAATTGATGATATCAGTATAAAGCTAAAGGTCTCTAGCACGGCAACAGCCTTCCAACAACCTATTAAACTATTTAAAGCAAGTTAACTTAGTTTATAAATTAGTGTAGGGCCTCATCGACTGCGAAACTAACTAAGGATGTTTGAGAGTATAGAATATGGTCAGTGCATGTTCATGTATTATCATTGTTGTTGGACTTTGCATTTTTTATATATCGTCCGGATCGACGATAACACGGCGTATTGCCTGATCGATCATTTAAAGGACGGAACATTTCCTATATACCGACAGTGGTATTATCATTAGAGATAATTGTCCATCAGTGAGGATAACCCGAGGATAATTACAAAAATTGCCGATAAATCCATTGATTATTTCTACTTTTAATGTGATTTATATTTCAGTAGTAGAAATTATAGTTATACCACGACCCCACAAGCTATAAAGCTTAGAGAATTATCGTGTATAAATAAAGGCCATCTATCTATCTTCTATCTACCTATGGGAAAGAGAAAACCTGAAAAGAGTCAGAAAACGATTATGATCGGCAACAACGGTCACACAGGTATAGAGATGAGTAATTTTCTCAGGAGTTGAGTTATACTTTGTCAAATGAACTCGAACGTAGCCGCGGGGGGAGGTAGGATGATATATATCTTATTCCAGATCAAAATAAGAGATTTTTTACATAGCGTAAAATCCCGATTATAAGCTCCGCACCCACCTGTTTTCTAACAAATCATATTCCGGTTACAAGCCCTTTCCCGCGGGTATAAGGTCCCCATTAGGAAATAGTTCTTCACTGTTCTACTTCTAGCTCAAGTTAATTGCGTTAACTTTTTCACGTTTTAAAACTGATTTTGCTTGAAATAAATCAACCCTTGCCTGGAATAATTAATCAGTTTAATAGTTACTGCAATGATAAACTTTCTATTAAAGATTTTATGGTAGCCCCGGCTTTATGACATGTAGTTGGGCCTATAGTTCGTCCTGAACTCCATTGCATCAAGTGAGTGCCGTTCGAAAAGCCTTTGGCTTTGTTTTTTGCACACTAAGTCTAAACCAGGCTAAAGAAAGTGGCTTTCAATTGAGATTTCTAGTTTTGGTTGGTGCTCTCATGATACATAATTCAATATATGTCTAGCTTTGTATCTTTATTTTAAAATAGTATCCTTTTCCAGATTAAATTTCAAAATATGTACCTGTAACGTTCTGCGGACTAAAACAGCTAGAAATCTATACCCTAATGGGCAAACATAAATAAAACAGGAGTGCTCCTCCCCTGTGGAACGGATTGGTATTCTATATCCATACGTTTTGGCTGACCTCAAACGCTAATTTTCCTTCGCAGAGAGAAAAAAAGATTAGCGTGTGAGGTCAAGCTACCATAGTCCATGTTGCGTGCTAAACTCGAGTAACACAAGACATTGTATATCTGCTTAAAATATCCATACACTGCCGTCTGTTGGGGAAAAAATCAGTTCACAAAATTCAACATTTTCCACAAATGAATTGTTGACTCGAAAACAGACGACATATGATAATATTTTGCCAAATTAAGTGCATTTCAAATGGCCTCTTCTTTCCTTTTCACGATTGTTACATTGCATGCAGCTCCAGATAAATATATACTGTCTTTACTTACTGGCGATATCGTCACGTATTAGTCCTAAACAATATCCAGACAAGAAAACGCAATACATGAGTTAAAGGCTCTCCATAATGTATGATTGTCGTTTATTTACAGACTCATTCTTTTAAAAATACAAAATATTTATTTACAAACGTTATTTCGTGATGATGTTTTTTCATCATTCTATTAAAGTATCGGATGTTTTTTTCAGTCTGTTCACCATATGGCATATGTAGCCTTTCACCAGACACACTTTGAGAAGCACTACAGAAAATTAAACCAATTTCAAAACAGAAACTCGGCTTGTGTTATATTTCTTGAAGAATGGCAGTTTCTACTCATAAAATGATAAATAAAAAAAGTTAACAATTGCCATGTCTACATTTTTACGACTGTTTGAAATTCAAACAGAGTCAGTCAAATGGAATAGAATGGATTGGAATTCGAAAATCGAAACTCTTAAAGTTCATTGTTCTCGTATTAGTTACAAAACATGTTTTATATAGAACTCTATCAGACGTGTTAAAATTGCTTCCTAAGTTGTGAATGACTGTCCTTTTATATCTGTAAATCCACAAAATATTTTGTGACAAGCATATTTAGTTATTGGTGAGATTTGATTCCACTACTAATTTCATTTAAAACACCTGTACAGATTGCTCTTTTCCATCAGCTTCACCGATATGATCACCATGTATTTTCCGGATGAAGATACTAGAGTGATGCTTATCGCAAAAGTTTTGAAAATCGTGGACCTGGAAGGATCTCGAACGAATTTGTTCGAGCTGAAGTTTTGTTCTAGTTACAAGTTCATTTGTTGATAAATATGTCGTGTACTATTTATCTCGTTTCTTTTCAATGTCCTGACTCTAACCGTAGTCATATCCAAAAATATTTGGATACATATATAGTTTGAATTCAAACTAATTTGATGTTCTTGCTCCAAGAATGAAGATTGTTTTTCAAAGTTTCTTCAACGCATCTGCACAGGGGTCCACAGGCCAGGGTTCAGCACATACAGTGCAAGGTAAACTGGCGATTTTACTGGGCATTGCTTTCATATAGTCACACGGAATGCAATCTCCTTTCATTGCTGATCCTTTGTGAGGATTGTTCACCTTGCCTGATGAGTGACTTGTTATAAATAACTGTGGCGCTTTAATACCTGAACTTGAATCAGTAGTGAATTCAGATCGACGAACGAGTCATCATTTCTGTTAGCGCCAATAACTTCAAACTCCAGATTCTTAGCTCTACCGTTGCTTAGGGTTTAGCAGTGCCAGATCAGTAAACCCATTGCGTATATGGTTTATATTAGCGCCAGATTGGATCAAGTACTGGGCGCAATCAAATTCCCCCTCCGCCACTGCTAAATCAAGAGGGGATACTCCGTTCGCGTCATAAACGTTGATACTTGCTCCCTGCTGAACAAGAAACTTCACACAGTCCATACTACCTGTTGACGCTGCTCGATGAAGGGGGAACATGCCATCAACTCCTGCCATGTTCAATCGGACGTTCTCTCTCTCAACGAGATTTTTTACCGTCGTAATGTCATTATGAACTACTGCCCAGTTTAGTAGAATCTCTGCATCCAAGGAAACACTTCGTTTTCTTTGCAGCCCTGGACGCCTCCCCCTTTTCTCAACTCTGAATTCACTAAATCTGGAGTCATCCATAACTGGTACCTTCATCCTTAAAGCAGCCTCACACCGTGTGCAACCCCGCACGTTTTGAAGTATTTTAAAACTTTGAATCTGTTTCACGGCCGGCTTGTGTATATGACTTAGTGTAACATAATTCCACGAATGATTGAAACCAAACGTCACATGGCTGGACCAATGTAAATGTTCCCAGTGCGCTAGTCTTCGATTACTTTGACCTTTGCGGTTGTCAAGGACTCACGTAACTACAAGCCATTTATCCTTGCCCCACAGTTCACAAATACGCTCTATCTGTGTGGTAAGGTTCCAGATGGCTTGACCCGTGTTGGCGTGGGATTTCCGTCCACACCGACCGCGCACGTTTTGCGCAATTCACATTTGCCGAGCATGCATTTCTAATTCTGTTTTGAACAAGGAAATGTAAAAGTGCACTAGTGGTATCACAAAATATCAGTAAGGACAATCCAAAATGTTAGTTTGAATGCGCAGTTAACTTTCAAAGTATAGACATGTACGTTGTATCAAGAATAGTCGCTTGTTTCGTGAATTATTTACGAAACTGGTTTATTATTGATTTTTGATTTTGGAATGCGTCTTTTGGGATGTACAGGGTTCAAGCCCAGTCCGATAATAGACGCCCTTTATATCACTAATGCGGACACACATGTTTCCGGGTGTGCTGGGAGTTCTTGATGATTCTCACTGATAACTGAATGACAATGACTTTATTGCATCACATAAGTTTGTTTACAATATTCTAAATGTAAATAACATCTATAAAGTGATGAGGATTCTACTAGAAAGTACAGATACCGGGCGGATCCAGAAATTTTGGAAGGGGGGACACGTACCCCAAATTCTGGAAAGGGGGAGGGGGTAAAATATTAGGGGCAAAACGGGTATCCATGTTTTTCTTATACAATGTTTAGAAAATTGCCAACGAACGACGAGGTGGGGCCCCGAAAAGCACTAGTTGACTTGTTTGGCAATAACTAAACATGTATATTTCTTAGTAATATTTGATAGGGACGGACCAGTTGATCTTGTGCATGTGGAGGGGGAATGGAAGAATTTGTAAAATTAAAAACAAAATTTGCACGACCAACCAGCCCGGAAAAACAAATTTGCACGGAAATCGTTCTTTCACCCCCACCCCACAAGATCAACTGGTCCGTCCCTTATCAAGCTATAGTTTTAACCCAAAATTTATCTTATGAGGTGAGTGAAATTTACGTTATATACAAATATGTCTTGTTTGATTGGTTTTCGACAGACTTGGCGCAAACTAGCCAAATCATTAGCGCCTGCCTTAAGATCAAGACTCCTCAGTAGAGTCTGATTTGTAGTTGTATTATAGTTAATAACTCATCATGCTGCACTATTCTGTACATCCCTATGTACCCGTTGGCGTTGCTCGTCGGTGACTACTTGCGTAGTATTCCTCAAGTATTAATCTATTAATTTTGCAAGTGCAAACTTTTCATTTTTCAGCAACAGAACTTTTACTGTTACCGAGAAAACAATGGATTCTGTATTCCGAAAGTCAAAACCTAGGCTTCACTTTATAGAATTTCCGAATCATAGACACCAAACGTCGCGATCCTTCCCGCTAAATATTTCAAAAGCATATGTAATTATAGAGAGTCATACTGCCGACACCCGGTACCCCCGCCCGTACTCCTCCCCCCAGCCCACCATCCTTTAGTGTAAAGTAGCGAAGCCGTGCGGTTTCTCAAAAGCCGATTAACACTAACTGACCCAGTCCATTAAGCACAAATCTCAATTAGATTTCAAAACCTCTGATTTATTAATTAAGGTTACTCAATCCACGATAGCCCTTTCAATGGAAACAAAATTGGTTAGATTTTAATCCTACTTTATTAAATTAACGAAATGGATTCAGAGTGTCAGAGGATACTAGATCTAAGATACATATAATTTCCAATATGGCGACAAAATAAATGAGAATCGATTTTTTTCTATACGGAGGCCGCGTGCTAAGAAAGCGAGACTCGCTTGACCTCGCGCTCGTCTCGTTTAATAGTCAGCAGTGACCTTCTTTCGCAATTCAGTACCGAATAACTTTTTCAACTGGCTTTTATTGGTAGTTGGACTTGGAGACAGAAATAAAACGTATAGGCCCACTGCGGTACACTTTTTCCCCTTATCAGAACATTTCTATAGCAGCTCTGAGCCTGACAAATCAAAGTCCAAACTTTTAAGAACATGCTTACAGCTAGAACATACCCAAGGCTGGAATTTAGTTAAGAACTTTGTTTTCCATCTGAGTTTCGGAGAAGAGAGATGCGTGTTCAATAATGTATGTTCTTCAAATACTAGACGCTGCTTTCTAATCGTTATTATTTATATTTTCCTATTCCAAAAAGAACAATACTACAGAGTGTACCCTAAACTTCAACTTCAAAACATTATTATTACCTGCGATAGTATACTGTCGACATGTTTGATATCGATATCGATTAAATCAGTTACGACTATAATTATATAAAAATTTGGCCAGTTCCCTTCACGCACGGTCACGCACTCAGATTGACAAGTGAGAGAGACACTGAACCGCAGTTGAAGGAAATCCGGCACGTTCTCTTCGGTTTATAGACTTCCTCCCTTTCTAAAGCTGAAAGGAAAGTGAAAACCGGGCGACCGGAGACCTGGATTTGGGACGACGAACAAAAATTAAATTGCTCTTGAAGAAAAGTTCAAGGTGTTGCTCATCTTAATTTTTTGTGTCACAGTTCACCATTATAGACACAGAGAAAAATTGCTTTCACAAATGATTCGTACTCGACAACAGTGAGTATTCGATTCTGAGATAAACTGTACCGCATTGACCAATCACAGCGCACATTATATATATATGTTTTATATAAATACATTATTGACTGATTGGTGTCATAAATACTAACTGAATAATAATATAAGAAATATCGATATATTAGATATTAAATATGGATAGAATAATTCGAATAAGAACGCCAAAGAACAGAACAAAGTGTAATTTTAAGCCTGAAAACATTTTTGTAAAAGATATTTTTATTTTTACAGTTCTAATAGCAAACTGTATTGGATTACATCAGACGAAATCCCATAAACAGATTTATTGGACCGATATAAACATTAAACGTGTCAACAGTACTTTCATAGCTAGACCAATGCCAAGATGAGTTTTTTTATTTATCCAACCTCCACTGAGTACATAAAATATAATGTCAGTTTAAAGTTGAATTCCAGGATACTCTTTTCATTATTGTTCCGCTGTTGTCTGTGTTGAGAATAGAAAAGGAACTCATAATAACTAGAAAGCAGCGTCTAGTATTTGCAAACCTAAATTATTGGATATGTATCTCTCTTTTCTTTATCTTTATTGGGTTTTCATTGTACAGAAATAAAATATATATACCAAGCTTACTGAAAGTACAATGCGGCAAGTTTAAACAGGTAAAAAAAACCTCCGCTCCCTTCAAATCAATATATTGAAAAACAAATATGGAAAAAAGATATTCTTCACCGCCAGAATTTATATGTTCTGCCCTTGGGTATGTTCTTAATCTTAGCATGGATAATCTTCAAATTTTGGCCTTTTTCAGACTAATTCTAAACGACTGTTCTTATAAAAAAAGGTTCTTATAAGAAAGAACGTGTGTAGTATAAAATCCTCTTGATCTCCGATCTCCATGTTTTGAAAACGGTTGTCATGGCAATACGGGCACGTGCCACAGTCTTTTATTACTAAATACTTGATTTTTATTTGGCTTATAATTCCCGCACCGAAAATAATTTCTTGGCTTAGGACTGTTTGAAATATCAGCCTTGCAACCAGTTTGATTTGTTTACACTTGAAGTGCATGAGGTCTGGCATGCGTATCTCTACAAGAAGGGATCCTCCAACAAATAATATACCAACACTGTCTATTTATGCGTAGTGGAGTCCTGAGCTCTGGCAATGTTACATACTTGTTTTCAATAATTGTCGGCTTTTCTCAAACATATATATACAGTGGGCGGAGTTAATCCTGACCCTGGATAAATTGCTCAAAGTTAAAAACACAAGAAAGCATGCCAGCGGATTCTAGCTTAGTAGCTTGTAACGTTCGAGAGTTGTAGCATGCTTTTGTACGGAAGACAATTGCAAATGGCGCATGATACATGAAGGATGCGGACAGTTTAGCTCTTACAATAGTTGTAGCCTATGTCATCATAATCAACCACAACTGGCCTTGTACTTGGACGTGACCGACCCACTACTTATAGTCTCTCACACTGTAGAACGTGCATCGCACGAGGCACGAATTCATTGGAACAGAAACAAACAATGTTTATCGGTGCCAAGTCCCGTTATAAGCCTTTCATATTTAACTTGCCTGAGGCTACAAGTCCTACTTGGAGTTTGGCGAACGTGTGGCTAAAAACAAGCGAATCCACACTGTATTTAGCTGACATTCAATTTGAAACTAAAGTTAGTTTTACAAAGTTAATTTTTACAACTAAGGAATGAGGACTCGATCATTATGACATGACACGTGGCAGGTGTATTTACAAGAGTTCTGTCTTGATATCTGAGGCACGTTTCTCTCCTCGATTGGCTATTGTTGACAGAAAATAACTGTATTGCATTTTAAGTACCTGAAAAGCCGATGAAAAGTGTTTAGCGAATGCCATCACGCAATTGAGCCTAGGGACTGGTCTTTACTTACCCGTGAGGGGTGGGCTACTACTGATAATATTGCCACATATGAAAGTTCCCCCTTTAGAGTGATCTAAAATTTTGACTCCACCTAAAATTGAGATGAACAAATTGTGATCCCACCGCCCCAAGCCAAAAATGAAAGACAAAGACAAACCGTAATTTATCCTAAGCAATAACCTTATCCACAAAATTAGATAATAGCTAATCACACGCATACTACTACTACTACTACTACTACTACTACTACTACTACTACTACTACTACAACTACTACTACTACTACTACTACTA
>JANVCJ010075213.1:0-10002 GCA_026413505.1 Epizoanthus ramosus
AGACGTGAAGGTCTAACCGTTTGCAGATGTTAGAGCAAAGGCAGCACCTTCTCCTCAGTTATTTTAAGACCCTGAGTATTGGTCCGGCCGGGACTCGAACCACCAACCTCCCGCATGTGAGGCCGATCGATGCTCTACCAACTGAGCAAACCGGGATGCGGTTGAAAACATGAGATGTTCCGGTATTCGTTATAAGGTTACTTAATCCGAGTCAGTAATAAACACCAAAGTTTCATTATTTTTGCAATATTTTTATACATAAATGTTGAACCATGAAAAACTGATTACAAAAAATCAGCAAATCCACATCTTATGTCTTGTTCAATTAAATGTACAGTACTGGATCTGTCCGGCGATCAATGAACGCATATTTCCAAACGTCTAACGGGTTTTAACTGAGAACAATTTAAGAACAATTTGAGGCTGAAATGCCCAAATTGTTAAGAACAATGAGCCTCGGTCAAAATATCTGGTTCTTACAAAAAAAAGCGTGTATATGCTCCTCATGGTCATTTAAATTTTGAATATAGTTAATTAGTTAACATGTTAATTAGTTAACATTTGTTAAATTGTGAACTTGTTTTTAAAACTGAGTACAGTACTAAGGCACTAAAGCTATCAGGGTTTTTATTAATCATTTTTGTTTGTCTGATAAAAATAAAACACAAATTCCATTCCAATAACGAGTTTCAGTTTTCATTTACGGAAACAACTACAAGAATGAAAAGCAAACTGAATTCAAAACTTTATTTCGTCAACTAGGTAGGAGCAAAATTCCGCTTTGTCTCATGAAAATGAACATCAGATCAAAAAGGGAATTTTACTTTTCACATATCTCACGAAAACCTTTGACACTTGAGTGTAATGTCTTGTTTATACCATGTTTGAATCTAGAGCCATGTCAGTTATTCTCAATATGTACGTAAAGTCGTAATGCCGTTTTAGACAGTTAAAATTTCGAAAAGGTCCATGGGGAGTATACGAAACTCCTAAAAATTGGAAAATGGATTATTCGCTATTCTCTGCATCCCAGTCTGTTTATAGTCCAAATCCCAATCCAAACACATATTCTCAAAGAAAGCTACAAATGCATGTTTTGTAAGCTTCAATGACTGTAAGTATATTGCAGTGGCCGCAGAGTTGATATTTGTATGATTGATTCAAAGGGGTTCTTTCTAACTCAATTGAAAATGTCGCCGAAATGTCCAAGTCATGTCCCGGCCAAATTAAAGTTTCACAGCAGCGGATTTAGACTAATGTTTTCGAGATGCCGGTTGGACTACCGATTTCGATAGTTATAAAGACACTCTCCGGACTCACTGAAGGGTTAATAGTACTCATCAAGAGCTTTCATTTGAATGGTCACAGTTTGTGTTTTACCCACGTGTTGAGAAGTTATGACATCTCACTCAGTTTTGAAAGCCACTCTCAGGACTCAAAGGGTTAATAGTACTCAGCAAGAGCTTTAATTTCATTTGAATGGTCACACTTTGTGTTTTACCCACGTGTTGAGACGTTATGACATCGCACTCAGTTTTGAAAGGCACTCTCAGGATTCAAAGGGTTAATAGTACTCATCAAGAGCTTTCAATTTTGTGTACTTACTGTGTATTTACCCATATGTAGAGAAGTTATCTCATCTCACTCAGTTTTGAAAGACACTCGCAGGACTGAAGAATTAATACTATCCATCAAGAGGTTTCATTTTACTGGTCACACTGTTTTTTGTTTATGAGCTGAGACGTAATGACACCTCTCTCAGTTTTGAATGGCACTCACTCGGCTCAGGGCCCTAAGGGTTATTGTTAATGACACTCACCAAGAACTTTCATTTGAATGGTCACACTTTGTGTCTGTCCATGGGTTGAGAAGTTATGACATCTCCGCTCAGTCTTGAAAGGCACTGTCAGGAAAAAAGGGTTATTGTTAATGACACGCACCAAGAGCTTTCAATCGAATGGTCAGAGTTTGTCTTTGTGCGTATGTCGTGAGAAGTTGTTGCATTGTACTCAATGTGAAAGGCGCCGGCTCACAGAAAGAGCTTTTCGTTTGAATGGCAACAACTCGTGTTTTTGCACATGTAAAAAACATCAGGGTTTGTAATCCGAGATTCCGGATATATCTCCCTAACACCAAAGAAAATGTCAATCAGTGATCCCTACCTGGAGAGCAGAAGTAGATATCTGACTCTGTTTCTACCCTCTCAAACTCGTACTCAGACTCCACGTTACAGAGTTCGATTTCTAGTACAATGTGAGTTCGGGGAACTAGATGGATCTCGAGTTCTGGGGTCGATAATGGTGAAAGAAATATCATTCTCAATGTATGCTTTCTTTTTTGCAGGATTTAAGAGAATGTAATCGAAAGGACAGGCAGGTGGTTCCCAATGCAGAAATCCTTCAATTTAATCCCTGCACTTCTCCGTTTTGGGATAACAATCATCTTCGTTATAACTGTGGTCAGCGGCAAGAATATACGTATTGGTGTGTTGCTACCGATCAGGGGATCATGGAGTGTTGGCAGAGGAATCATCCCTGCCATCGACATTGCCATGGAAGACATTCAAAGACACCCTAACTTACTTAATGGCTACAACATTACTTATGTCATTCGGGACAGCGGTTGCTCGGTTACAAAAGCAGTAGGAAGAACCGCTGACCTACTAAAATTGACACCGCACATTGACTCCTTCATAGGACCCGGATGTTCCAAGGCTTGTTTATCGGCTGCCTCTCTTGCAAATTATTACAACATACCAATGATATCTTATTCATGTTCTTCTACCGACCTTGAGAATCGAAAGCTGTACTCGACATTTGCTCGTACACAGCCGTACAGCCGAACGTATTCCGAGAAAACACCCGAAATTTTGGTCAAAATAATGCAGCATTATCACTGGAAACGGTCAGCTATCCTTGCGGCAGATGACGATATTTGGGGTCCTATAGCACTGAAACTTAAAGATGAACTTATGAAGAAAGACATGACTGTTGCATTCTTCCAGCTTTACAAAGTGACGAAACTCAGTCAGCAAGAAATTTTTCAAGATCTGCTGGAGAGAGTGAAGAAGGAAGCCCGAGGTAATTTGAGGATCGAAGAACCGGGGAAAAACCACAATAAAATGCTCTTTTGGGTTGACAATTTGAGTTTGTGCGGGATGGAGGAAAAAATGGTGGCGGGATGCAGGATTGAAGAGACCTATGATGGACCCTCTGTATTAAGCGATAGATCACAATATTCCCTGCGGCACTCTCGTAATTTCTCTATATTTCCTGTACGATTTGCAAACTCGTTTCTCCCCTCTACCACAAAACTGTGGAATGATGGACATAACATTTAATACCGAAATCAACCACCTCCATGTAAAGAGGCCCTTACATCTGTTACATCTGCCGTACACCTCTTACATTTTAAACTGAATTCTTCTCCGACTTTAATTCCGCCGTAGGTATTAAATGTGACCCCCTAATTTCCTTATTACAAAAAGCATTGTTTATATATAATCACTGGAATCGCTAGGTTCGCTGAAAAAAAACAATCAAAATCAGGCTTGCAGAACTTAACCATTGACTTCACAGAATTTATAACCCCCAGATTGCCAGAATGTAAAAACTAGCGCCGACTTCGCACTTCGTGAAAACCTGAGCAATTTCTTTTATATAAATCTCGTTCCCAGATTCCTCGGGAGAGAAAAAAGAAGAAGAAAGGGAAGGGAAAGAGAGAGAGGGAGAGAGAGGAGTCGCGTGTGTCAAACAAAACAAAGTTTGGGCAAAATCCTGGTAAACCAGAGCCTCTAATATTAATATTACTCATTTGCTGTTCACTGCGTGTGAGGAACACGCATTGCATTCTGTGCTCCTCCATCCTCTTTTGGAATCCGATTCTCCTCTCACTCCTCCGGCGTCTTCCTAAACATGTTTTAATAGGAACATCTTTGGAAATGCGAAATAACTCACGATATAATGACCCCATGACCGCGGTAGACTGGGTACAAGTAGCGCAAGGGGATCATGGGTAATCATGACGTAACACTCACCAAATTTATTGCTGACTCGGCACTGCGCATGTCACCAAAGTGTTTTTGTTTATGTTCGAAAACAAAAATGGTTGAAAAGTGAGTTTTCACCTGAGCTTATATTGTAAATACGCAGGTTCTCGATGAATCTTGCAGCTTATGGAGGCGATCCGACGGGGAACTTGTTATTCGTCAACTTTAACCAAGACACGACGTTAGTAACTGTATCTCACTTCCTGTCCAATGATGTTCTTTTACCAAAAATGAAAATATCTGCTACTTCAGCCTCATGAATCTTTTCTATTGATTCTGCAGATCGTTAGCTGTTGGTACAAAAGTAGGATACAAGTTATATTCTTTAAACAGTGTGGAGAAATTGGAGGAGATATATGATTATGGTAGGTGCAGTAATTCAATGACGTCTGCCTGTCTCGATGGTCAGTGTTTTTGTGTCAATGTGTGTGACTTTCTTTGAGCTTCTTTGCTGTGACAGCGAACATGAAATGCCGTCATAATATTTAATTACTAATCATTGGACTGCGAATATATATGCATTATTTTATAAAAGTTCCATTAATTGTGCGTTATTTAGCTTCATTAAAATGTGTATTATAAATGTTATTCTGAATTGAAGGTATTTTAAAACGATTTAGTCCAGCATTGAATCAGATCTAGATATGATGTGACAGGATCTAAAACAACATTATACTTTCCGTCTTCCTGTTGGACATCGCAATCTTGTTTAAGTTTGTGAGAAAGTGTGAAATACAGATATGAAGGTTGTTATTATGTCAATTTATATATATGCCAACAATAACATAACAGGGAGCTCCGGTTTTAGAAGATGTTTCTTAGCTTATAACCTTGCAGGCATTACCTAAGCCCAGGAGACCAAGCTGCTAGCTGGAGTCGGTAGACATGCATAGACATGGTACTAAACTGAAAATGTAAACATTACAATGTTTGCACTCAAAGAGATGTGTTTCATTGACAACTGGTGCATATAAATTGGGTTTTAACTATGAACTTCTTAGACACATGAAGGTTTATGACTGAGGCATTTGCTCAGTGACTTGTATCAGTGAAGTCCATGTCTGTGGCAAGCTTTCTCAGTGTCAGTTTCAGTATTTTTAGTAGAAAACGACAACATGATTGGTTAAAATAGACTACCTCAAAAGTCATGGTGCGAGCTGCTAGGGGGGTCTGGGGGCATGACCCCCCAGAAAAAATTCAAAAAATGGAAGGCAAAGAATGCGCTCTGGTGCATTTTCAGCGACTAATTGAGGTCGAAGCACACAAGAAATGTATCTTAATTTTCAATTATGGAGTGTTTTTGTGAACTTTATTTGGCAGTTGCTGCTCATTTCTGGCAGATCTTTACGGAAAGTAAACAAGTATTTAGTTTATTTGATCTTTATTACTGGATGCCTGAGATCTGCTCAGCAATGTGTGAGAGCGTGAGATAACCCTCAAATGCGTGAGTCTCACACCTACAGTGCATGAGTGTTGACGTCTCTGTGGCAGATGGCCATGGGGTGGTTCCAATAGGGTTGCCGCAAGTCAGGGAAGTTAGGGAATCTGATCCTGAATATTCATCAAATATTATTTTGTATTTAAATTAGAAGTTGTAGAAAGTTTCCTTTACAGTAAGAGAAAAATTAGGATCTTCAAATTTATAAGCTCACATAGATTTCAAATTCTGAAGCTGATGATGCCAATTCTTCTAACTGATTTGGACAATGCCAATGAAGAACTTGGTGTTATCAGTCAGGTTAAAGAGTTCCTTGACAAATTTATAGAACCTGATGCATGCCTAGAAAGAGTCAGAACATAATAATAATAATAGCAATAATAATAATAATAATAATAATAAAATATTCTTATTCGTGCATTTAAAAAACTCAGTGCACTTACAAAATATTGAAAAATATTTGGATATATATGCTAAAATGTTAAAAATGACATGAATAAATTAAAAACAATGATATTGTTAAAACTGATAAATAAATGTAAATGTTTCTTGAACAGTTAGATCTTGAGGGGCTAATTTGAAGGCTGCAGTACTAGTAGACTGAGTTATAAATTAGATCTTGAGGGGCTAATTTGAAGGCTGCAGTACTAGTACTGAGTTAGATCTTGAGGAGCTAATTTGAAGGCTGCAGTACTAGTAGACTGAGTTAGATCTTAAAGGGCTAATTTGAAGGCTGCAGTACTAGTAGACTGAGTAGATAATAATGTACTCTGGTAATGAGTTCCAAAGGACGGGGGCTGAGTAGGAGAAGGCTCGTTGACCAGTGACTGAGTGGTTAAATTACTAGACCTGGGGCCCAAGTTTGATCCCATGTACTCTATACATGTACAGTACACTGAGATCGTACATGGCCCATATAGCAGCAGTCTGGTACGTTCAATGCTTCCATACATGTATGCCAGTTCGATCTCAGTAATTCTGTATTAATGAGGATTTGAACATAAATATTATTCCCATGGAAAGTTTGCAGTATAAATGCAATAGGTCATTTCTGAATTACGCGCCACTTCCCACAAACAATAACTTCAAGCCAAGGCCAGGTGCCAAAACTACAGCAAATGTATGAACACTTAGCACCAGGCCACACTTTGAAGTTATTGTTTGTGGGAAGTGGCACGTAATTCAGAAATGGCCTACACCAATACCAATATCATTATAAAAACATCTTAATAACCGAGCAAACAAGGTTATTAATAAGATTTTTATTATATGGATCATTTGTATTTATTTTTGTTTCTTTCTACATTGTTTTGAAGTCTGCTACAGACAAAAAGTCTGTACGGTAAGTTATGGACCTAAGTTCCAGCTATGGTAATCAGAACGTGGAGTTCAGTTACGGACCTGCGAAATAGTACTGCCATATAATAATTATTTTATAATAATTATTAAAAAATAGTAATAAAATAAACTGAGGCAATAAGCTGTTTTTGTATTATTGAATTCTGTTTGTTTCCATCCTCGTAGGAGAGAGTGAAGATATATGTATAGTGGAGAGGCTATTTTCAAGTAGTCTTGTAGCAGTTGTTAGTTTATCAGCACCCAGGAAACTCAAAGTTTGCCACTTTAAGGTGAGTGCATGTATGTATTCAGTCTTTTCAATCCATTTTCATAACTGAAACTAATTAAAAGCAGTTGTAGTTAAACACTTAAAACCTCCATTTTTATATCCACTCCATCAGAGTTTGTTAAACTTTGTTAAAAAATGTAAGAATATCTGTTGGAATAAGAATGAAGTATTTAGAAGAAGTAAACAGCACATTTTGCCTGCTGCTGGAGTAACTTAATTTATTGAGATCCATTGGATAAAGTTTTTATGAAATACCTTTTATAAATAGGACTACATAGGAATATTTATAAGTATATGAAAACTGTACCCTAAACATTCTACTATTATTATAATACATGTACGGTAAGTTCCACACTTGATACTGTTAGCTTCCAAGGGCAATAAAAATATTGTAAACAAAATAATTAAATTATTATAATTTTTATTCCGCCCATTGTAGAAAGGAACTGAAATATGCAACTACAGTTACCCGAACACCATCTTGTCAGTCAAGCTCAACCGAGTGGTATGTAAACTTATCTGTGTTTAGTTAGTAATTATTTGTTTGATATGGCAGACAGTACAGTAAGTTCAAGCTTGTGAGTCAGCCTCCTAATCGTGCCCCAGTTCCCGACCATGAGTATGCCAATAGGGGTTTCTTTGAGAATTTTTTTGTTCGACCAGCAATGAACATTTGCCTCGATTTCATGGAGAGCAGCTCCTACGATACGCAGACATGATGCTATGTACTATCATGTAACAAACAAAAGAAGACAAAATAATTAGCGTGTATTACATTGTCGCTCACTGCTAACTATTTCACGGGTATATTGAAACCACTCTAACCTGTGAAATATTTTTTAGTAGTTAGTGTCTATTATTCCAAAACAAACAAAAGAAGACAAAGGAATTAGGGAGTAGCAACTGCTATTACTCTATCAAATATTTTACGGGTCTTGTGAAATCACTCTATGTTATAGGCAAGCTACACCCTTTCCTACCAACTAAATAACTCTGAAAGCTCGCAGCAGTTGCTTTTAATCTATGGTTACTCAGGACTAGTTTTATTCAAATGGCTTTTTCTTGGGGTGATTTGTTGGGGGCAGGCTAGGGAAGGGAGGGGGGTGGTGGTTATGATTGGAGGGTAGTTTTTGTTGATAATGATACGGACTGTAAAATGCCCTGGGCTTATACATATTTTAAGGGGTTTTGGGTGGGGTTATAACTGGAATATATTTTTGTTTACACTCAGGTAGATGGGCCAATAATTTTAATTATTTTATAGAATGAAGATATTTAATTTTTGAGTACATGTATTCAAACCCAGAGTTTATGGGATTCTGTCCAGTGCATATGGTAGTATTTTTATTGAAGTATGATTATATATTAATAATTATCTTCTTTGGTTTTGACTTTTTCTATGTTGAATAATTTAAAGTAATTTCCAGATCTTTAAAAAAATTACATGGATTGCCCAATTTAGAAATCCAATGTGAGCCTTCTTGTAATAGGTAAATTTATATGTACAGCTAATTATGAGTCTTCACATTAATACAAAAAGTTACTTTTCAATTTATATGTAAATGTGGGCTAATGGAACATGCGCAATGAAAATTACGTATTCAAACCCTGAGTTTATTTGAGGTCTGGAAGTTAGTCAAGTATATGGCAGTGTGTTTAGTTGTGGAGGTATTTATATTATGTTTCTTTGGTTTTGAAATTACTTGACAGTTTTGAATAGTTTAAAACTCTAGAATGATCTTTAAAACAATTATAGACCGAGTATAAAATAATTACTTCTACCAACTCATTAATATGAGTCATCACATTAATACAAAAGGTATATTTTTCATTTATATGTAAATGTGGCCTAGAACGTACATCAAATTATTATTAATAATAACATAATGGTTTATTTATCTGCTTCTGATATAAATGGAGCAAATCAGATGATACATGTAAATGATTTCCTGAATTCCCCAAAGAGCAACTTAGCTTGTTTTGGTTTTACTGTATGTAGGGACGTGATCGTGATTGCAATTGTAGTGATTTACATATAGTATTTAAGAGAGGTGAATAGTTGTATTTCTCAGAGTGTTAACTTTTCAATTAGTCCTTGTTTCATTGTATTTTGGAAGGAGGGTGAATTATTCAGACATTAGTTTCTTAAAAGAATGCACTTTATAATGTTGAGGCAATAAATGGGCTAGAAATTGCACTTGATATATAGTTACCGGTGTATATCAGTTTTTGTGGTTTGGGAATTCGGGAATGAAAGATCTTGAAACAAAAGAAATTATTATTTTTATACTGATCAAGAGTACTTTAGAAACTACACAGCACAAAGTTATACAATTAGGTGGCCAGAACATGAGTACATCTTGTGTCAGTAACACTTTCCATAATTATTAAATAATTTATAATACGGTGTGATTTCTAATTTAAAATATATTCAAGCTAATTGTTATCAGGAAATACTTTAAACAATAATTAGTTTAATTGCCTTTTTGAAAAAATTTTCATTCATTTTGAAAGCATTTCAATGATCAATTTTAAAATAGATATAATATTATTATTATTAATATATCTAATTCTTTAAGATAATTAAACAAAAGTTCGGCCATCACTGAAAACTGCTTTGCCTATTGGATACTAGATTATTTGAAAAAACTCTTAGCAGTGAAATTAATCAGAAAACCACAATTTTAAAAGTTCCCTTCATTTTATACTATATTATTTTATATTGCAGTTTGTGGTGGCAGCCCTTTAAATATAATAATTATACTAAAATACTCATTTTCCCTACCCTTTCCTATACTTTGAGCTTCAAAAATCCCAATATCTGTAGCGGGGGGGGGGGGGGGGGGGGGGGGGGGGGGGGGGGGGGGGGGGGGGGGGGGGGGGGGGGGG
>JANVCJ010075224.1:0-11959 GCA_026413505.1 Epizoanthus ramosus
GGTATTGATGTTGCTCAGAGACTAGAGATATTTTTATATTTGACTGTTTGTTATCATTAAAATAATCATAGAAAAATAGACAAGTATATAGTTTGACTAAATCGGGAAGTTTTAGTAATCCAAGTTTAACATAATGAGGAGTAATATGTTAACGTATAGGGACATCATTTATAATTCTTACAGCTTTGTCCTGAAGCTTAACTAATGTGGAAAGAGTACTATCATAATCTACCCTCTACCAGGAGATATCAACCACCGGCGCTTGGGGCGTTGCCGCGTTCACCCATGTGCGTAAGCGCTACTTGGCAGTAGCGACCTACAGAAACGCTGTCAAGCAAAACCTCAATAGTACAATATTCATTTGGAAGTGAAGCTGGCGAGCACTGAAGCAACCATTGACCAGTTAAAAAGCAGAAATTGGTAGGACGCTGCTCTGTTTTGAAACAAGCCAGCAACCCATGCTTCTTGTGCTATTGTAATGTTTGATTTCTCGTCTGACAATACTGATACTACTGATAAACTTGATGCTGCACACATACATTAGACTAAATATGTAGAGATTGCAGCGAATTTCAGTCAGTTGATTCAAAGGGTTGTCTCTGACTAAGGGCGCGTTTGATTGACCGTATTCCGGAATAGGAATACACTCGTGAAAATTTCAAAATGTCTCATACAGTCTCTAAGCGAATCTGGACTACTCGTAATCTACACTAAATGTAATTTTAGAAAGAGAAAGATTACTTTAAGCCTGGTTATTGCTTGCGACGCATATCTTCAGGTAAGAATCCTTTTGCTCGCTGTGCTTGCGTTCTCAACTTGATCTGCGTATTAATTAATTGATCTTGTATTAATTATTTTCAGAGTATATGTAAATATGTAGAAATTAATGGTAATAATAATAATAATACTTTATTTATATAGCGCTATCTCCATTGCTGTCCAATAGCGCTTTACAACTTTGTTAAAATAACATATACAGCGTAATAATTATAATTTACAATACTTCATTCTAATTAAAATAGATTAAAAATTAATAAGATGAAAATAGACAATACTGGTACAAATAAACCTTGTTGTTGTTATTGTTGTTGTTGTTGTTGTTCGACACGGCTATTTTTCTGACGTAGCGTCTAACACTGATTTCGTTGGCCAGTTTCGATTCACTGTGAATTCGCGGATCCGTCTAGCATCAAGGCTCAATAAAATACATACGGGCAAGTTTACTTGACAAGTGATAACGTTTGTCTCTCGCTCTTCAAACACTGGCATGCCAGTTTTTTTTAACGAGAAGACTTCAGTTCAACGCAATCTTGCAGCTTTTCCTTACAAGCAAGAAAATAAAAATTACAATATATGAATACTTGTTAGCAGTCATATTTGGTCACCTTAGAAGTGCAATGTTGAGTTCAGCGACGTGCTTCTAGATCTTGGTTTATTTAAGGGAAGAATGGGAGTGTTATACGACAAGTTACTTCAGATTAATCTTCCCCCGTTTTGATGCGTAGGAAAATAGCCGACCTGGTATTCGTTTCTAAAGCTATCCATGGCTTAGTAACAATTCCATCTGCTCGTTTCTGGTCACGATTGCGTCAGCAAAGACGACATGAATATCATAGTTACATTGCGCGCTTCGATATGTACAAGACCTCTTACTTGGTGGGTATTTAAGGCCGATTTAGTCATGCGATTATCGTACACGACAAATAGTAATTTGATCCGCACGGCACGACTTGACGCATGTGGTGTGATTCTTTTGTATAGTGGATCGTGCATCAGTCGCATACAAGTCGTAGATAGATTGATACGATATGATTTTGAGTCCTGTACACCAGTCGTCATACCCCAATCGCGATCCTCTAAATCGGCCTTTACTAGATTATGGAATTCAATGCGATATGACATTCGTTTCACCCAGTCATTACTCTTCTATAAGTGACAACTTTATCAAATATACTTGGATCGCTTTTTTGTCATTCAGTAATCCCTTTAGTATTTTAGAAATGTTTTTTGTATCTGTTATTTTAAAAAGCAAGGTGCTTTGTTTGATATTGAATACAGTGTTTAAATATTCATCATACAGGAATTACACCGATAAGACGGATAAGTTGTGTTGTGTTGCGTTGTGTTGTGTTGTGTTGCGTTGTGTTCATGTGTTGTGTTGTGTTCATGTGTTGTGTTGTGTTGTGTTCATGTGTTGTGTTGTGTTGTGTTGTGTTGTGTTGTGTTCATGTGCTGTGTTGTGTTGCGTTGTGTTGTGTTCATGTGTTGTGTTGTGTTGTGTTGTGTTGTGTTGTGTTGTGTTGTGTTCATGTGTTGTGTTGTGTTGTGTTGTGTTGTGTTGTGTTGCTTTACAAATGATGTTGTCGCTTGGAAATAACTTAACCATCCAACCCGCCATGCTGTAACATCTCAAATAAACCCTGGCTAGATAGGGTTAAATAACATCGGTTGTAAACACTAGATGTCAAGTGATTATCATGCGGCACGGCGTTACATACACCCACATAATGATATATATTTAGTGGGAAGGACTACAGGCACGGGCGCTGAGTGTACTTGCCGAGCGTAGCTTGGCATTCCTAATCGTGTATCGGTTTGAGCGTTCGTCCGGACCCACTCTTTGCCCGCGCGGGGTTATGGGTATATCAGTTACATCATTCGACATCGCGTCGTTGTGGGTACCTTGACGTCACTCGAAATTCCACTTCTGGTTCTCTCGCCGTGTTTTGACGTCATTTGAACATCTATTAGTGATAGAACAGACGCACGGAAATGCATGCTCTGCTTCTAGATTCAATATGGCGGTTGTGCGCATGAAAACAAACGACGCGTGAAGTTTCATTAAATAATTTATTCAGTATTTGTTACACTCAGCGCCCGTGCTACAGGTCGATGTCATAAACTAACAACGTACAGCCCATAGTATTGACATATGAGGCAAACAGACAACTACTCTATGCAGTAGTTTTACTTCTCTCAGAAGTATAAAGCAGAAAGTACTCAGGGCAAAGCCGAAAATAAACCACTTATTATAATATGATTGTAATGACTGCAAAGTGCAATTAATTACTCTCAGAAGGCACCACACACGACTTTTGGAGACCTATTTTTTTAAAAAACTTTCCTGGGGGAAACGTGTCCCGGATTCCCGCTGACAATTCCGACCTTCGGCGTTCGTTTTGTTTCTCCAAATCTGCAAGTACCCTGAAGCGGTACGGTACGGCACTTATTGCAAATATAATATTTTAAACAGACACTATTAAAATAAAGTTCACTATTATTATTATCTTCGCCGGTAAAGAATATATTTACCCCAATCACATGCTAAGTTTAAGATATTGTTCAGACTAGTGGGGGGTTGCTATGGGTGTGGGAACACGCCGTCGAAGATAGTTAGGAAAAGCTGTAACACTGACAATGTGGGCTATGATAAAAGCAAAAAACCTCGCGCAGCCTTAGTTTTTGTATGTTGTGTCCCCCTATCTAGGGTCCAAGTTTTGTACCAGCACAACTGTTTGAACACTATATCTTCACAACAAAATGCCATCAAAATGCTTTGCTGGTTTCTCTTGTTCCGTGTACAAGATCAGACAAAGTAACTGACACAATGTAAAGTATACAATTCGCCTGCTGCTCGGCATTGCCTTTTTCCTACTGAACGAATATCACATGTTTGCGCAGATGTTTCCCTTTTTTACTGAAACAGCTGTGTACAATACGGCTATGCTATTATGCTTTCCTCAATAAAACATTAAATTATCATCGAGACTTTGCTAATTAATAGGTATTTCAAGAAGCTGGGACGGCGACGGCTTCTACGACGGCTGTTGAAATCCTACTTTCTCGTCTTCTCTTCTTCATCCATTCATTTTCATTGTTCCTTGTGTGCCGAAAGAATGTGAATTGTAGGAACAGGAGACCTCAGTGTTGAGGACAAACTAACATCGACGCAATTCATGTTTCGGCGTTCACGTTGTCTACAGAACCACAAAACTTGACTTTTCACGTTGTGTTTCTGAAGAGGACGGTGAATAGGTGGTCAGTTTGGTGCATTCCCACGAGCAGTTCCTTGTATTCTGTAATTAACCGAGCCTTTTGTTTTGTGCTGTCGTGGTAGCAGTTGCCGTCCTGGCCCGGTTGTTCAAAGAGTGTATAGCGCTATCCAGCGGATAAAATAGGCAAAATAGTTAACACTTATCCGCTGGATAAGGATTTATCCATTGGATAGCGCTATTCAATCTTTGAACAACTGGGACCTGGTTATAAACTCCTAATACTCTGTAAACATCCTGATACAATTAATGAATTATATACCAGGTTTTCTTCTGATCACATATGGTTCGTATAATAATGTCCCTTGGAATCCGAATGCACAACTGTTGGAGCCAAAAGATGTTCTCCTACCTCGTCTTGTACATTGACACAGTGAAAGTAAGTTTATAAGGATTGCAGTGGTACATACCTAAAATCATTTTAATTTTTAAAAAAATTGAATTAAATACTTCCCCCTGGTTATGTTACATGCCCCCCTGAGCTTATAAGCCCGCCATTCCGATGGTAATATTCGGCGGTTCTACACCTGCCTGGTTGCCGAGCATTTCGTTGGAACTCCACACGTTTGCTTGTTGACTACACATATTCACCAAGTATGCCAGACATTGTAGTTCTTTGTGGTGCGTTCACAAAACCCTTGTGAGCTTACATTTAAGCCTAGGCCGTGTCACGTGGTATTGTACGCGGTAACTTGTTATGCAAATATCACTCGAAACTATAACAAACAACTCATTACAATATTTATTTACCAATTAAATAAAACAGAAGCTTAGAAATTACCTTGCCGTAATAAACCCATTAACAACCATATTACAAGTTTCTAGTTAGCCCTATATTTTGTCCAAGTTAGATCGTTGGACACCTTGACCGTGACAGGCTGCATGAACAACACACAACTTTGGTTTCACTGGCAGATTAGGATATAGCTTGCATGATCTGAACTGCAAGTTTATCGTCTGTTTTTGTCCATACAAATCAAGAACAATCACACCAGTTTCGCTTTTGAATAAACAATTTGATATCAACTGGTATATCTACAGACAGTGGATACAAGCCAAATTAAAGCACAAGCAACACATTTACATGGCCAATGTATTAATATCTCTTGAGAGAGAGAGAGAGAGAGAGAGTCAGAAAAACACAGATAGTGGTCTTCCTGGCGCATGGAACTCGCCCTAATTAACAACGCCAGGCAACCATTGCTCTCCAAACTCAAAACATTTTCGAGTCTCAGAACAGAAAAATAGACGGACGTGATATGCCAACGGTTGGTACAGTTCCTTTACAAGGCTCGTTCCACAGTTTTCTCTGCAAATACTGGTTTTACATCAGTCGTATACCGAGTATGGGGGCAACACTGTACCATGCACGACGCTAGTAACAGAAAATGGTAGTGCACGTCACGTGCAAGTGTATTTGGAAAAATTGGCGGAATCCGAATTTCAAAGCGTTTTTTTAATTAGTTTCATCATATAGCCGGCTCTCTTAAATATTTTACAAATCCAGACATTACATCTCTAATCAGTTGTAAATTCTTCGGTCTTGTTCAGCATTAGTCAGCCCCCTATCTACAATCTGTTGTTTAAAGCAAATGAAATTATTATCAGTGATTTGAAAAATATGCTCTAAATATAGTATTTCTGACAGTGTAACCTGCGAAATTGGCAGAAATAGTTATTTTACCCGGCACGGTCCAGAAGGCTGGGTCAGAGCGATGTTCTCGCTGACCTACAGGCCCCTGTATCTATATGATTGTTGCAGTTTGTTTGTCTGCATGGGTAGTGTAGGTAAAGATTAGATTGTTTGAGGGTCTATATCACACTCCAAAGAATGTCTCATCACAAAGCAAACACCTCGAACTGCTGCGCATCTTTTTTCAACGCTGTTCTTGGTGTTTGAATTCTTATCACGAAACATTCAAATTATCTGATATATTATTTAAAATCTGACTAGACGATTAGCAACTAGAAATGCAGTGTGTAACAGTCCTTCACACCCTGCACGCAGTAGTTATCAGGTTATTGCACTAGGAATTATTTCTGCACAATTTGCAACAAAAATATGGATCAGTAATCTAAACTTGGCAGATCTATTAATATTAATATGTACTATAAATTTACTCTTGTCTTATAATATCACATAATCGCACTAGCTATCCCTATTATCTTTCACACTCCGCTCAAAGGAGGGCGAGGTACGCGGAGTCAAATGTTGCGTCTTTTCATCCTCATCCAGGTCACACTGTCCATCAACATTACAACCACTTTCCGTCGATGTGCACTCGCTGTTACAACCCTCTCCACGCCGTCTACTCTGACACCGTCTACAAATCCCACAAACGCAGGGAAGTGCACAATTCGGATATCGAACATCATTACTGGTGTTACAACTGGTTTCCAACCCAAAGCTGCAAATTTCAGGGCCATACAGCTTTTCCTGACCCACGCTAGTGGCAGTCTCTGTCTGCTGGCAATGATTGATATTTCCGTTATTAAATCCAACTGATTGTGTGCATGGGTCATGGACTTCCAGCAAATCTGGTTTTTGTTCTTTATCACAAGATTCGATGTCAAGTTTCCCATTCATGGGAGGCTGAACGTCTACTGTCAAATCAGAAGTACATACATCGAAGGAATTCCTTCTTTCCATTACTGTTGGCTGCAAATCTTGTTCTGATTTTTCACCCGTTGTTGTTCTAGAATCATGATTATTTACATGGTTCAGTGCAGTAGATGCTGACGTTGATTCGTCACTGCTACTGCTACTGCTGGAGCTGCTGCTATCTTTGACAGACCTCCGCCTTTGACTTTGACCTCTATAACGTCTCTGTCTCATCGATAACTGACGCCTCCTAAACATTACTGGAGCTTCTTCTCTCTCGGCTGGTTCTGTCTCAGGGGGACTAGGTAACACAACTTGCTCAGGAGTCTCCTCTTCAGTGCCACTTGAGTTTTCTGATGCGGTGGTGGTGGTTGATGTGGACTGGAGCAATTCTCTGAATAGCCGTGTCCTGTTGAGCAGTCTCAGCCTCCGAAGTACACTGACAGCTATGCTATGGTCCTCAGACTCCTCATTTTCTTCTGTAGACTGGGCCTGCCTTGAGAGAATCTCCCGCAGTCTGCTGACACTAATACCAACTGTCTCATCATCACTGCTATCGCTGCTGTCTCGATGGACAAAGTTCAAGTAAAACTCATCTGGGGAGAGAGTTCCTGTGCTGTCTGAGTGCCAACCTGACAGCTCTCGCTGGATCAATGAATCAAAGAAAGCCAGCATTCGTGGATCTTCATCTACGGAGCACTCATCGTATTCATGGGTAAGAGGCCGGCCACTGCCAAGAACCAGATCAACGTAATCATTGTGCGAGTACAGCTCCCTCCTGACTTGTCTGGACTCATTAGGGAATACCTCCCCCTGGCCACCAGGGAGGGGAAATGGACTCCATACCTGACAGGGGTAGACAGAGATTGACTATCACACAACACTAGTTATAGAGCTCTATACTTCCAATTAGTGTGCATGTTCAGATCCTCTATGTTACCCGTAGTTCTATAACTTGACTCGTCTGTTAGGCTATGTATAACATCCAACAAAGCTACATCATTTATCGAAATGCTGGCAATGCAGCAATTTGTATCACTTATACCAACAACTGACTATCTCCAATATCAGTTCATAGCATGGGTGTATGTACTACTAATATTGAGATAAATTAGGGTACATGTATATGTAGATATAACGCTCGCTCTGATTGGCTAACAGATGGCAAAATGAGTGTTTATAACAGAGGATAAAGACACTCTTTTTCTTCACTTTATAAAACGGGTTAGGGGGAGTGATACACAATACTCTCAGTTGCTTCATACAGATGTATTTTCCAGTGGTTTGAGCAGAATTCTTGGCGTTCTAGATACAGCTGATGATGCACACAATAATGTACCTTTTGCCAAATGTCTTTCAGATATTCTGGGTTTCAAAGGGGCTTGTTTGTACTCCCTCCCCCAGTGTTGACCACATGGTTAAGATCTTACCTTGACAACCTTCTCCACGCCAGCCGAGCACAACATGTGCGTCTGAGAATTAAAGCGTACTTGATTCACAATTGACCTGTGTGAGTTCAGCACCAGGAATGCTCTTCCTACGGTGTAGGTCGTGGGTTCCCTGTGGTCCAACTCAGGAATCTTCCACACATACACGTTGAAATCATCGGAACCAGAAACAATGTACTGTAATGGGAAAGAAATGGGTTACTTCAAGTGAAGATCAAGACTGGGAACTGCAGGTTGCAAAATACCGGTTGATGTCATGACTGTTGCAAAGTTAGGTTGATCAACAAGCTTCTCTGAAAAGGTTGAACACATCAAGATACATGTACATACACGTAGATAAACGGATGGATGGATGGTATGGTATGGTAAACCTTTATTACATCAAATTAAATATATATACATACAAAATTTGTTCTAACTAAAAGCTGTGTTAACTAAAAATAATTAACATAGAACGATCTCAATATACAAAAATACAAAAAGTATTCAGTATTACTTTACGTTACGATGGAGAGATCGACATGCTTCAATTTCTTCACGAATGCTAGGGATCGCAGTGAGTTCCACAATTTGGGTCCATTGAAAGCAAAACTATTTCTGTAGTAATCAGGTTTTGCTTGCGGCAGTGCAACATTTTTTGATGAAGCACGTAGATTATATGGAAGGATGGATGGATGGATGGACGGATGGACGGATACTAGACAAGTTCAAGTTCAAGTTCAAGTTCAAGTATATTTCATTTTCAAATAATACTTTTTACAGTTAAGCATGCCCGCAGTATAGCATAATTGCTAATCGAGGTGGGCAGCTTCTTTATATTACTTAAATTTTATTTAATTGCACTGCTCATAATTACTAGACAGATGAATGGCCTTTATTTTGTCATGATTTAGACTGGGTTAGACTATCATGCCTCTTAAATTTGATTGGTCATTAACTTCAGCAACAGACCTTTCTTAAACAAAAACCTGCTTCCTGTAATATAAATACTGTAAGACCTGACAAGCTAAAGGTTGGAATTTTGGTCCTCACAAGACTAAAGAACCCTTTTTTGTTTGATACTTGACCGATGTTCTAAATAAAAAAAACTCAGTTTTACTATAAAGCTTTGATCATCAACATGTTTGAAAGAAAGAAGCAAACAATTTGAACTATTTTCTTCACAAATGCAGTAAGGACAGTAAGCAGTAAGAATCCTGTTTAGAAACCTAGCTAGCACCCCACAATAATAGTGTTCAGTATTTAGTATATGAGGTTTGTACATGCACAGACCTGATCCTTGTCACCAGCAAAACAGTTGCTCTTCATTGTGCAGACATTACTGTAACCTGGATGTTCAAACTCTACCATGGGTGTCTGTCTGTCAAGCTTGTACAAAGCTGGTGGCAGTCGTCTACGAAGTGCTGTCAAATAATTGCCACAGCCGCTCCACTTCACACACATAGCACAGAGAGTACGGCTGCCATAATGCTGCAAACAGCTGATGGAAAAACAGAAAATAAATAAATCGGTTTCACCAGTTGGTTACAAATTTGAGGAGTGAAACAAACACTGATTATGTCGTATCATTAGTAACATCTGTTGTGGACTGGCCCAATTTGCAGGCCCAAATCTGATATTGCAAACTGGACAGGGATGCATGGAAACTAGACTCCTGCCAGAATCCAGAATTCTGAATTCAGAATCTGGAGCTATGGGATTATTAAAATTATTGAATGATGTCATACTTTGCAATACAGGAGATTGATTTTCATGCATGGTCTTATATGGAGTGGGATGGAGAATGCAGGATGAAGTTCTGTACATGATATAGAGGATATTACATGGCCACGCGGAGGTACGAAATTTCTCTTTGAGTGTTGAAAAATATTTCACGAGTCAGCGCAGCAAACAAGTGAAATATTTTTAACACGAGAAGAGAAATTTCGTATCTCCAAGCAGCCATGTAATGTTCTATTTATTATGTAAACACCAATGAAATACCAAACCATTTCACTTTAATATTTTTTATAGTCCTAAAGTTAAGAATAACATGTCAGTACTGAAAAATGGAAGAGGTAGCCATAGCAACAGTGATATTTTCACGTGTAAAGATAACATATTATTTTCACGTGTGAAGATATGATGTTTTCGTGTGAAAGCTCACCTGGTATTTCATTGGTGTTTATATAATGAAACTGATTTACTAGCAACAAATTGATCTTGCCCAATACTTAAGGTACATGTACGTACTGCATCTTACTAACTAGTAACAAACTGTTCCTGCCATACTGGTACCAATTACATGTACATGGACATTTACACTGACTGATACATATACTCACTGCATGGGCACTCGTACATCCCAAGTCTGAATTCCCTGCTTGGAGTTCGCCGTAGCAATGAGTTGACTGTCGATCGGATTGAACACAGCTGCATGGAATGCGGCATGAGACTGTGCAATGCACTGGTGAGAATCTGAAATAAATGACCACCCATGGATCAGTACCCATGAACAATTAATCCAGGACTCTCCAGGACTTCTCTGGACAAGCATTTTCCAGGAGTCTTTCACAAGTATTGTAACTTTAAAAAATAATTTTCAAGCTATTTTCTTTAATTTTGATAAAGAAAAAGACTTTTATTTTGCAGTCTATTTCATGACACTTACTGTTTTGTCAATTTTATTTTATTTTAAAGCACTAAATAATACTAACATGAATTGTATAATGAACACTGACGGTTTTTCAATTTTTCACATGATCATTGTATCGTATATCACTATAATAATATATATATATACAGTCATGTACCGTATCATTATCAGATATTATTAATTCCAAATATAATCATAGGCAAGTTTCTAGGAGTGAGTTCAAAGTCCAGATTCTTCTAAATGGCATATTGCTACATGTACATGAACATGAAATTGTATGCATGGCTATCATTTGTGATAAATTTAACCCTAATTCTAATGTGATGTATTCAAATGTATTGCTGTAGTATTATATTTATTTTTATCCATAAGCAAATTATCACATGTTAAACAGACAATATGTCATTTTCATCTTGTTGTTAAGGCATCCCTGACCTATCTTGCTGGGATACGGAATGGCCAAGTCATGAACTTGTGAATTTTGGTTGAGCAATGTAATATTACCTTTTACCATGTTCTTACAAAAGTCAAGTTGTTTTTTAAAATTATTCAAGGGCACAGTTTTGAAAGCTGAAATATATTAATAATAAACATGCCATTAAGCTTCTGAAGAAGTATAATGGTTGAGATTGTTTGCATATGATGTCATAGCTACCATGTTGGTGTACATGCGCTCTGTAACAGCAGAACTGTAATTAGATTCTTTTGTTAGTTACACCAACATGGCTGCCATACTCATTAGTGAAAAGCAGCCATGATCATGTCAGTCATATTTTTATGTTTAGACACTAGCTTACCAGATGAAGGCTGTACTCGTATATCTGTCAGTAGCACTCGCCCATCATCACATGCCGACAAGAACACTGAATCATCGTCAGGATGAATACTCAGTCCATAGATTGGATCATCATGGAAGAATGTGCCGACAACCTCGCCACTGCAACAAACATTTGAACAGCATTTGAAAGCATTAATTTGTTAGTAACAACTGTCAGTGGTACTTTTTGTATATACAAAACTTGTAAATTAAAACTCACAATAGTATCACATTCTACACATGCAACACATCTAAGTTTTTAGTACTGTGTTTTCATCCATAAAAATGATTCTTTGCCAGGGAGGAAGGGGGGGGGGGGGGTCGCTCGTCTGTGATTTTGAAAATTTTTTTTAATAAAATGCTATTTTGTAAGTTAACAGACAGTCAAACAATGTGGTGAATGTG
>JANVCJ010075235.1:0-11958 GCA_026413505.1 Epizoanthus ramosus
GGACGGAGCGCAACCGGTTTGAGCGGGGGACGGGAGAGTCGGGTGGGGGGGGAGGGGTTTCAGCGAGTTTGAGCACCGCCCGCAGGAACATCCCGCGGGCCTCGAGTGGTCGCGAACTTCCGCCGGGGTGTGCTGGGTACCGCATCAGAAGAACGCAGAGAGGTTGACCCGGAAACCGGTGGAAGCCTCCAGTTCCCTCGTACTCAGACGTTGGCCGTCGGCATTGTGGGTCCTGATCTCCCCCTCGAAGCCATAGTTGGCCCCCGCCTTGAACTCCAGCCAATCGCCGAGTCGATGTGCGTAGTAGACACCCAGGTCGAAACGATCGAATTCCAGGTAGCCCGCCGCCGCGGCTTGACTGTCGTCCGCCAGCCGGGCGATCAGGCCCTCACCGCCCAGCTCCAGGGAAAGCGATGAACGCGGCGAAAAGTGATAGCGCAGCGCCGTCTCAGGCAAACCGAGGCTGGCGGAGAAGCCGCGGTCGGTGTCCTCGTTCCAGATCGCCCCGATCAGCGGCACGAGGGGAAATCTCTCGTCGATCTTGGGGTGGTAGCTGTAGCCCAGGCCGAACATCAATTTCCATTTGGCAGATTTCTCCCAGAGCAAGGCCGCCGAGATGTTGAAAGAAAAGGAGTCTTTGCTTTGCTCCTCGTAGGCCGCGCTCAAGCCGAGACCAGCCATCAGGTGGAATTTGTCGGAGAGCTGATGGAAGTAGCTACCCTCGAGACTGAAGCTCTGGATACGCTCCCAGGGCTCCGCGGCGCCGCCCATGATGTCCAACAACTCCGCGTCTTGCCAGTCGAACTCGAAGACGTTGTACGAGAGCGAGGCGAAGGGCAGCTCGACCGAAACGCCAGTGCCCGTAAAGTCGAACTCGGTGGTGGCATCGCTGAATTCGACTCCGCTCACCGAGCTGAAATCCACCGCGACGGAACCAAAGGGTTCGTCATCGAAGGCCTCCTTCTTCTCAGCTGACGGGTTCTTGGACGAAGTCGAGCCGTCGGTTTCCTCGACCTGGGGGATCTGTGCTCGCAGGACGCAGGGCCCTGTGAGGAGGAGGGCCACCAGGGCCAAGGCGGTTCTGGAGGTGGGGGAGAGGAGTGTGTCTTTCATTCCCCCATCTTGGGAGAAACAGATTGCCCCCACCTTGAGGCAAGTTTGCCGATCGACAACATTCGCTGTGCCGGATCAGAGCCCTGCCGAATCAGAGCCCCGGTTCCGGGAACCGGACGCAAACTCCCGTGCCGCCTTCCGTGGGGCTCGTCACTTCCACAGAACCACCGTGGGCGGTGACGGCCGAAAGCACATAGCTCAGGCCCAGGCCATGGCCCGGCGTCTTCCTGGAGGAATCACCGCGATAGAAGCGCTCAAACACCCGCGGAAGATCCGCCGTCGCAATGCCCGGCCCCGTATCGAAAACCTGGAGGACGGTGGCCGAATTCCCGCGGCGAGCTGCAACCCGGATGACCCCGCCAGCGGGGGTGAACTTCACCGCGTTGTCGATGAGGTTTGCTATGGTGAAGCCCATGTCTGTGACTACATGCAATCTGGATCTGGAAAATCTGATAACTGATGTCAATCGCAGTATTGCTACCTTGGCTATCACAACCCTGCTTAAGGTACCTGTTATTATTCAGTAGCATTGGACATTGAGGAACCACAATAACAACAATTGTTGTGTGTTATTATTATTATTAATATTAATAATATTGGTGCATAATTATATTGTTTCCAAATGGCTAGTCATACACAAACATTGTCTGAAATTAAGGTGTCTTTTTGTCACTGTTTTGGGGCATAAACTGTTATTTTGTTTGTACCGTGACTTTATTGTATGATAAATAAAAGTACCAGTATTGGCCAATCAGATTGCACATTACAGTTGTGATAATAAAGAAATGATAGTATCCACTGTGTATCTGTCATACCAACTTCACATTCATGGGTAATTGTTAAGCTGATGATGTGCAATTCATATAATTCCATACTTCAGTTGTTTGACTTATATTCTACTTTTAACTTAAGCTCTTTATCTGTGTCATATTTGAATACATTTATCTTTTAGACCGGAAATGAGAGCAGTGTAGACAGGCTTATGAAACAAATCTCATCCTTCATGTCGGAGATTTCTGATGAGTTCAAGATTGTTGTAGTTGAAGCCATCAGGTAAAATATTCTTATAAATTCTCTCAGTGAATATTAAACTAGATATTACTAACAATCCAAGATTATATAACAAATTATAAGGTAAATTTGTTGTTGTTGTTGTTGTGAATAATCCAATAATGTTTGTACTGCATGTACATATTCAGGTTTCAGTGCTATTGGGAGCATGTGTGCCCAGTGTGGCCATGTAGTTCAGTTGGTAGAGTGCTCTGCATGTGCTCCCTGCCTGGCCGTGTAGCTCAGCTTGCAGTGCTCTACATGTGCTCCCAGCCTGGCTGTGTAGCTCGGTTGGTAGAGTGCTCTACATGTGCTCCCTGCCTGGCTGTGTAGCTCGGTTGGTGGAGTGCTCTACATGTGCTCCCTGCCTGGCTGTGTAGCTCGGTTGGTAGAGTGCTCTACATGTGCTCCCTGCCTGGCTGTGTAGCTCGGTTGGTAGAGTGCTCTGCATTTTTTATTTTGTACATGTGCTCCCTGCCTGGCCGTGTAGCTCAGCTTATAGTGCTCTACATGTGCTCCCAGCCTGGCTGTTAGCTCGGTTGGTAGAGTGCTCTACATGTGCTCCCAGCCTGGCTGTGTAGCTCAGTTGGTAGAGTGCTCTACTTGTGCTCCCAGCCTGGCTGTGTAGCTCAGTTGGTAGAGTGCCATACTAATAAGGAGGTCATGGGTTCAAATCCCAACAAGGTCACAGAAGGTTTTTTCTTGTTCAGATAAGTGCAACCACAGGCCAACTGGTAAGATTCTAACAAACAGTATCATTCATGTGCATAGCTTTTGGACAAAATAATTATTCATGATGCATGCGTAAACAGCAAATTGTGGAATTACATTTCAAACTTGTCCTTTGACTTGCTTGGCTCATTGCAGGGTTCCTGCGGGGTCTTAAAAAGTCTTATTTTTTATTTTGTATTTTCAAGGCTTTTGACAAATTCATCCTTGAGGTCTTAAAGAGTCGTAAATTTTGGTTCAAAAGTATTTTTCGTTTCTCAATCTCAAGTTGTGCAGATTCAGATTGTATAAAAAGACTATTAATGAAAGCATCTTTATTTTGTGACAGTTTGCAGATAATTGTTTTCCACACAAGCCGTTGAACAGAACGGCCTGTATTATAAGTTTTGAATAAAAGCTCGAAGGAAAATTAGGTCTTAAATTTTACAAATTTAGGTTTTATGAAGTCTTAAAAAGGTCTTAAATTTGCTGAGTTGTTAGCTGCAGGAACCCTGCATTGGCAATAATGGCTGAGGATAATTTGTAGATTAGCCAGGTTAATTGTTAGTGGCTCAGGATGATTACCGTTGTCTTGCTTGTTTTTTTTTCAGGTCATTGTGTTTGAAGTTCCCCCGAAAACATCTTGTGATGATGAACTTTCTTTCCTCAATGCTGAGAGATGAGGTATGAATTCACTGTTCATAGAACTAGTGGCCAATGTATAGACATGGCGGATTATACACTGTTACATGTACCGTAAATTGTTGCTTTTGACATTGCAGGGTGGATTTGAGTACAAGAAAGCCATTGTTGACACAATCATTATCATTATTGAGGAGAACTCTGATGCCAAGGAGTCAGGTTAGCAAGTGATATGTAACTAATGAAACACATTGAAAGTTCTGAAGAGTACAGGGTTGCCATGGTCCTTGAAAATCGTGGAAAGTCCTTGAATTTGATAAAACAAAATCCAGGCTTAGAAAGTCCTTGAAAATCATTCAAGGTCTTTGAAAATCCTTAAGTTATCTGACTGCAGCATCACTAGAAAATTCGCTGTGTTAGAACTTTGATTTCAAATGTGACAGATGCACACTCCAGCTACATAGTTTGAAAACACAAGCTCAAATTTGCCATTTTCTGTTAGTTTGGCTGATCTGCCTGCAGTTTTCCATGCATGGCTGTTGCCTGAACCGTGCACACATGGCCCTTGAAGTTGCTGGTAAAAAGTCCTTGAATTTCATGTTCAGTAAAGAGCGGCAAACCTGAGAGTACTTTGCCTTGTCAGTATACACGTAATGCTACAATGACTTGGAAGTTATCTTTTAGTTTTTGTTACAATAAGTACTGTTGATACCATAAGTGCGTCATTACAATATGTATTGTTGCTACAATAAGTACTGTTAATACATGTATAATAAGTACTGTTGTTAACGTTACAATAAGTACTGTTGATACCATAAGTACTGTTGTAACAATAAGTACCAGTTGTTGCTACTATAAGTATTGTTGATACCATAAGTGCATCATTACAATAAGTATTGTTGATACAATAAGTACTGTTGATACAATAAGTACTGTTGATACAATAAGTACTGTTGATACAATAAGTGCGTCATTACAATAAGTATTGTTGATACTTCAGCTGCTGATTATGTTAAGATGTTGCGGCCAGTGAAGTATTACATTTAAGAGGCAAGTGAATTGTTGTTTACCACGTGTTGCTCTTCAGGTCTGTCCCACCTGTGTGAGTTTATTGAAGACTGTGAACACACTGTGTTAGCTACTCGCATCCTTCACTTGCTGGGGCGAGAGGGACCTCGCACACAAAGTCCATCCAAGTACATTAGGTACATCTATAACAGAGTCATCCTGGAGAATGCTGCTGTAAGAGCTGGTAAGGTTTAACAATGTGTGTTTATTTATACCAGTAGGGTATGCTTTAATGTCACTGCACACTTTCAGGCGAGTAGGAGGGTGGGAGCTGAGAGAGTGGCAGCTGCGTCCCTGAATTGTTCCTTTTGTAAGTGGAACCACTGATCTGGTACCTAGTAGAGCTGGACTGCAGTATATGTGGGCAGTTTACTTTGTCTAGGGCCAGGGGAGCATAAGTTGGTCACAGATATCCAAGTAGAGTCATTCGTTCACTAGTTTCAGCAAGTGAAATACTCTTCTCTCTTTCATCTGTAACCACTTTCACTACTGTCCTTAATCTACTATTGAGTAACATACGTGTAGCCAGCAGTTGTAAGCATTGCAGATGTTGTAAACGTTTCAAGAGGAAGTCTGGAACACTACAGGTCTATAGATGCATGCTAAGCATGAACCATTTCTTAACCATTCCATCCCTGCTCTGAGCATTGATTCTTCTCCCCCAGCTGCTGTTACATCCCTGGCCAAGTTTGGAGCTCACTGTGAGCGTTTGCTGCCCAGTATCCAAGTTCTTTTGTCAAGGTTAGCAAGACTTATTACTGTGCCATATATAGATAGTCTGTTTTGAATATAATACAATGAATATGTATTGGTTGATTTCTAAATATCCGAATATTAACTATATTGTTGCTCTGTATGCAGATGTCTGCTTGACACTGACGACGAAGTGCGTGACAGAGCCACTTTCTATTTGAACATTCTAAAGCAGCAAGACAAAGCACTCTCATCTGCATACATCCTTAATGGTAAAGTTTTTGCCTCCTCTTAGACTAAGTGGCAGTTTCTTGTAATGCTTTACAAGATGCAAGCCAACTGATGCAAATGATGATATAATACAGATGAAGCTACTTCAAAAAGCCGCATAAAATTGTACAATGGAAATAATCTTAGTAAAAATATTAATTTGTATTTTGGGAAGTGGATCAAAAGTCTTTCAGGAAACAATATCTTTTAAATTATACAAACTGCAATTGCATTATAGGTGAAAGTAGCTGGTGTAACAGCCGGCCTGAGCCGTTTCAACCCAGTTAGGGCTGAGAGGTCCATCTGGCTTCTTTTTAACACATCCTCAGAAAAATGAGTTTTTGTTAATGGGCTAGGATTTACAGTCCAACCCAAATGCACGGAAATATTCTATGTAAAGGCAACTGAAATGAATTTGGACTGTATTTTGACTGTTATTTTAACGACCAAGATAGCTCCTGCAGGGCCATATTTCAACTGTACCAAGGCTGAGCTTTTCACGTGATCACCACGAAATGCCAGCCATCTTTCCCAGTGCTGAAAATTTGCCATGTAATCAGGCCCTTTAGTTTCAGTTTTAGTTCTGTGTTGATTGTCGCTCATGTCTACTGTGTGCAACAGGTCTGCAGGTGTCAATTGTTGGCCTCGAGCGTGCTCTACACGCATATGTAAAGGATTCTTCACATAATTCGCCATTTGATCTCAAGACTGTACCACTTGCAACAACACCAATGCAAGAACAAGTTATCAAACCTGGAAAAGCAGGTTGGTCTTCAGTAAATGTTATAGGTCGTTCTACAGTAAGTGTTATAGGTCGTTCTACATGTACAGTGATTGTTACAGGTCGTTCTACAGTAAATGTTATAGGTCGCTCTACAGTAAGTGTTATAGGTCGTTCTACAGTGAATGTTGTAGGTCGCTCTACAGTAAATGTTACAGGTCGTTCTACAGTAAATGTTACAGGTCGTTCTACAGTAAATGTTACAGGTCGTTCTACAGTAAATGTTACATGTCGCTCTACAGTAAATGTTACATGTCGCTCTACAGTAAATGTTACAGGTCGTTCTACAGTAAATGTTACAGGTCGTTCTACAGTAAATCCTACAGGTCGTTCTACAGTAAATGCTACAGGTCGTTCTACAGTAAATGTTATAGGTCGTTCTACAATAAATGTTACAGGTCGCTCTACAGTAAATGTTACAGGTCGTTCTACAGTAAATGTTATAGGTCGTTCTACAGTAAATGTTATAGGTCGCTCTCAGTAAATGTTATAGGTCGTTCTACAGTAAATGTTACAAGCCGCTCTACAGTAAATGTTGCTCTAGCGGAGCGCTCCTTTGGAATAACCTTCCAACGGAAACCAGGGGAAGAAAAAGTATTGGACAATTCAAAAGGGATATTGAGAAAATATACACTTCTTCAGATTCCCGAACGGCAATCGTGAAAAACAGTTAATATTTTTTATTGTTTTAAATAGCAATATATTTTACCGTGTTTAAATAACGATTATGTATGTATGTTGCACGTGGCGGGTCACTACCCAACACCAGACAATATATCGACAGATACCATATTTCCTCTATTTGGCCCCCCTTCCCCTTTCTAATTATAATCCTCCCAAGCTGAGGTGCTTGTTTGGCGAAGTTTTCTAAAGTACTTATCAATGACCAGTGGTTATTATATTTTGCCTCAAGCCATTGAAACACCGTCTGCAGCGACCAAGGCCCCCGCACCAGTAGCAGCTGCAAGACAGGATGTATACGCCGGTATGTTACTACTGACCCGCCAGATCTTTTTACGTACATGTACTGCCCTCTGCTTTCTTCTGTGTTCTGGCTAAATTACAAAAATTGTAATTATAAACAATTGTTTATACTGTTAGTCTTGTTCAAGGTGAGTTTTTTGGAACTTTTAAAAAAGCGCCCCCCCTACTGCGTAGGAGCCGGGATGTATAGAAACTTCCTTTCAAATGCTTCAGAGAATGGAATACCGAAGACATTATTAATAACATCTTCATTAATGATCAAAAACTGAATTTAAGTCTTGGCAACATCGAGACAAAACCCAAAGGTTTGGGAGAAATTTGAGCGCACAGTCGCGAGAAGTACGTTCTTGTGAAGTTATTAGCTACAGAAAGTATTTTATTTTATCGTACTGCCAATATTATTATATAAATATTACAATTTCCTCGAATGTGATTTTTTCATTAACCACTATATTATTAATTAATGAATTAATTAATTTGTTTGTTTGTTTGTTTGTTCGTTTATTTATAAACTTGTTTTAACAGAAAGTCCAATTCAGCTGGGCTGGTTTTAATGGAGTTGTGTATGACCTAAAGAAAATAAATAAATGCATAAATATACAAATCAAAAGACAATATAACCTGAGTTCCAGACCAATCACCAACCAGATAATAACCACTGTGAATAACAACAACTTATCACTCAGAAACTGTGCCCAAGACAGAATGGACAACTTTTCCTCCAAAAATTATATCCAAAAACAATTCTAACAATTCTTTCCAGTGACAACGTTTCAGGAACAATTCTTTCCAGTGACAACGTTTCAGGAACAATTCTTTCCATGACATAGACTTAGGGTGCGTTCGATTGACCGTATTCCGGAATAGGAATACACTCGGACTATTTCAAAGTGTCTCCTACAACCTCTAAGCAATAAAATGATTATATCAAATTATGAATTAGGGTGACTGAAAACTAGTAGATCTGTTTCCTATATTTCTAAAAAGGAATACTGAACAGTTGAACAGACCAAAGATTTTGTTACATGTATTAAGAATTCCGGAATACGGTCATCAAACACGCCCATAAAACTCAAATGAACGTTTTCTGCTCCATTTTTCTTTTTTACTGCAAATTGTAACTATTATAATAAAAATTAGTTGGTAACAGGATTTCGTATCGTCCAATTGCGGCTGTCTGTAATCATACTCATTATAAACAAATTAGAGTCGCGCTGTGCGCTCGTTCAGTTTTGTTATCACTCGCATGATAACAGATGGAACTGGACTCCACTCATTCAGACTGCAGCTTATTTATCAAGGATTGTGTAGTATCCTTCAGCCTGGTGTGCTTATTCTATCTGGCTCCAACGTTTAAGGAAAGAGAAATACATTTATTCTGGTGTGAATGCATTTTAAAGTGTAATGCCAAGAATTTCTTTCGGCCTTTCGGTTTTGTCTTACTACCGTTCTATGAACTTGCTCTTTATTCTTTCAGAACAACTTGCAGCGATTCCAGAGTTTGCAAAGTTGGGTCCGCTGTTCAAGTCCTTGCCAAAACCTTTGGAGCTGACGGAATTGGAAACAGAGTATGTGGTGAACTGTGTCAAGCACGTTTTCACAGACCACATCGTGTTTCAGGTAGGACACTTGCGACGCCTTACGTTGCCAGTGCGACTGTATGCACTAAACCGGATTGTGCGTTTTGTTCTAGTTTGACTGTACAAACACGCTGAATGACCAGATACTGGAGAATGTTCACGTTGATATGGAACCATCGGATGGAGAGTTTGAAGTGACCTATCACATGCCGTGCCCTTCCTTGCCATACAATCAACCTGGCACGTGCTATACCTTGGTGAAGTTACCTGAGGATGCTTCTTCTGGTATGCAAATTAATTACAATTACCTTTATAATACTATATTTACACGTTTGTCTTTAGTTTGTCCCCCAATAAAGGCAGTGTGCAGTGCATAGTTTCAGTACCATTTGTCCATTCCATATCATATTTCCTTGTATACCTTACTCGAAGAAGCACCGTTTCGCATTTGAGCCCTGCATGGATGCTTTATAATCGAGGAAATACGGCAGTTCAAGCTGAGAAAATGCCTCTTCATAGCTTGAATTTCCCTGGAATAATTTCTCTTTGATCTTCGTGTGTTCTGTTATATACGATAGCCATGTAGTACAGACTTTGAGCTGAGACATATTGATATAGGCCTTCAACAATACACCCACATGTCGTGCGACTTCGTGCCATGAAACAAACATCAAAATTCGAAACAAGATGTCGATACATTATACAATACATGTACATATTTTAACTGTGTTGTTTACGGAACTGATGGTCCGATTTTCACGAAGATAAGAAAAGAGAGCGAATTTCCAATAGAAGTCCAGAAAGAGGAAGAGTGTAACGTATGAGTTCTGTAATTGATGGCAAATAATTGCGAATCAAGAAATTGGGCACGAAACAAGCATTCAGATTTACCTTCAAGTGCCGTACTGGTTCATTTTGCCGTCAATAAGCCTGGAGAGTTGTTCTTAGTTTCTGTTCCCATTGTCACTTTTACTTTAGTCTACTTTATATATTCTGATGTAAAAATAATGTGGCATTTTCTTCACTCTTTAGTTGCGGCTACGTTTTCAAACACGCTGAAGTTTATTGTAAAGGACTGTGATCCCAGCACTGGTGAAGCGGACGATGAAGGATATGAAGACGAATATGTGGTACGTATGTCACCCGCACTAGCCTGCGGGGAACATAGACGGCCAAGACGAGACAAGCGTCTCTCAAGTGCATATGTGTACAATACGAAGAATCTTATTGATTGAACAGTATAGTGCGTAGTATGGCTGGATATCGTATTGAACAGTATAGTGTGTAGTATGGCTGGATATGTTTGCGAGTCCTGACTTACAAATGACGAGTAGAAATATCCAGCCATACTATAAGAGATTTATATTATACAGCTGAAGTGAGATTGTTCCGAACCTCAAAATCTCCTAAGCGGGTTTGCTTCTTTACTTCCTACTATACAAATAACCAACCTACAGTACGAATATCGTGGGATATTTGTACTCGTTCCAGTGCCTCGCCTGCCGTTATTTGGACTGTTCTGACTCGGTTTTGTAATAACTAAGAACCTTCCCGTGCATATTTGCGCGTTACACGGTGGAAGGGAGGCGAGACAATTTGGTAGGATCGTAACTGAAGTGTTAATTTTAGTGTAATTGAACCCTGCATCATCTTTACACTACGGCTGCAGCGAAGTACCTCAAAAGCCAAGACTTTATAGACCGTGTTAGCAGTTACTTTCTTACTCAATGCCGGAATCGTTTAGTTAAGGGCTAAATACAGTGTCGTACAATATGAATAAGTTGCCTTTCGGTAAGTGACGATAGCTTGGCATCATTGTTTCATTGCCCTATTGATAAAGAATAACTGAGTTGGTTGAGCTAGAGAGTCCATGTCCCGATCTAGGACTGGACGGATGTAATAGACAGCTTGATATATTTTGAAACTTTATTGTACTTGATATATTTTGAATGTTTTTATTGTTATTTCTTTCAGCTGGAGGACGTGGACTTAGTTGTTGCTGACCATGTCCAACGCGTTCTCAAGACTAATTTCCTTGCGTCGTGGGAGGAGGTTGGGGACGAGTTTGAGATGACCGACACGTACGCACTGACGCAAATGAACAGCTTGGAAGGTACACGAACCATTCTAACCTTGCTCTTTGTTATACCACGGAGTATCGACTAACCACTGATTTCGCGTATTGTCTCTGTGATTGAACGTACGAACTTTTCGTTTTTCCATCACTCGATGATTGTCTTTGTCTGTCTGTTTATCTGTCTGTCTGTCCGCTTGTCAGTCTTTTTCTGTCTGTCTGTATTTATCTGAATGACCGTCTTTCTGGACGTGTGTGCGTGTGCCATGGTTTTGCGTTGTTGAAAACCACTGTGAACTTTAAATACTTGCTCTTGACCCAACAGAAGCTGTCAAGCAGATTATCGAGTACCTTGGAATGCAGCCATGTGAACGTTCGGACAAAGTCCCTGCCGACAAGAGTTCGCACGCGTTGCTGCTGGCTGGGGTGTACCGAGGGGGACATGATGTGCTTGTGCGTGCTCGACTGGCCTTTGATCAAGGTGTTACTATGAATATCGCTGTACGCAGCAAAGATGCCACTGTCAGTGAAGTGATTCTCTCTGCCGTAGGTTAATGGGCAATAAGCTAACTTGGTCAGCGGTTACATTATAAATCTAGTTCCCATTGGAGGAAGAGGAACAATTGTTCTGGCATATGTATAAGACGGTAATTTCAAGTGGCATTTAGGTAGTGTATTTCAGTAAAACCCTTCATTTTAATAAAGTTATAATTTCAACTTATGTCTCGTCGAAAAAGCTATGCAGTGCACCATCCTTTGATTGTTTTAGAAAGTAATACACATTTATTTATTTATTTATTTATTTATTTATCTAGCATTTAAGTTGCTTGGTTAGTCTTTAATTTGGGGGTAGAGGTTGCTCTTTGGTTCAGTGGAGTATTTTACATTTGTTCTTTTAAATTAGTTATTTGTTGATTTATTATTATGTCTAACAGGGAGAGAAAGAGAGGGGGAGGGGGCTTGATTGATCAAACATGTCTGAAAGTATGTGTTTT
>JANVCJ010075246.1:0-11956 GCA_026413505.1 Epizoanthus ramosus
AACGAGAGGGAGGGGTCCGTGGACATAAACTTGTCAGGTCTGAGTAACTTACCGGGGAAATACTTGTCGTTATTTACGTGTCAATCAATCGCTGGCTCGGTTCGGTGGAACTGTTGATCAAGCAATCTCGTTCCCAGAGCCCGCGTTCTTTTAGGCCTGCGGCGAGGAACGAAGGGCTCTGTATCGTAATAAAGCACGAGCCAGTCCGTGATCTGCGGATTACCTTATAAGGAATATCGATTGTATGTGGGTCACTATTGCGGCGGTTTGCGCATGCTCCGATTCACGCTTTATCCCAGAGCCCTTCGTTCCTCGCCGCAGGCCTACAAGAACGTGGGCTCTTGGAACGAGATTGTTGATCTGGAAGAACCTGACTCATGACGTACGACACAGCCGTATTTTAAAAACATTCTCGCACGCGGAAGCGACGTTCGCAACGGTTCCGGATCTCGGAAATTCACTGACTTTAGGAGGTCGAAATTTGAAAGATAAATACTTGAGAATTATTGGACGAAGTTGAGCAAATTATCGTGATTTGTCAGTAGCGAGTAATCTATTATTTGCGGACACCGAAGGCATAGGCAAATAATTGATCTGCGCGACACACGAGCTGTGCAACTATTAGGTCGAGATCCTTGTCAGTTGCTTATGATTAGATTTGTATTTGTTGTGGGGAAACCTGGAAAGTCGTAACCCATTCTTGATATATTCAACTTGAAACAATAGACATCAACACGAGGCTCCAGGGAATAAACTATAGGGTTTGTTGTTGATTCCCCAGAGCCTTGCAGCGGATCGAAAGAGGACTATTGAATCTGGAAGTTTACATGTTTTAGAACTAGTTTCTTGCTGATACCGAACCTGCTTTCCCTACCGTCAAGTTACGAGAAGGCATAGGAGATCTAAATACCCTGTAAAACTGAACTACAAAATCATGTAAATCCCAACCGTGAGTCGAGGTGACGCGAACGTAACAGAGATGCTCGCATTCCAAAGCGTGCTTTCTCATACGGAACTGAATCGGAGTTACAGCTCCCGGCGTTTGCACATAATCGCTGGGGCTTCTCTCTCTGTTTTTCAAACTGAAACGTTTCGGTGGTAAAGCTAAATCGACGCGAATGAATGAACCGGGATTGAGTACCGTACCCTATATATAATAGCACGAGCTTCCGATACCACACAAAAACGTCCGAGAAACAGATGGGGTTGCAACATACTTGGCAGTAGCGGGCTCTAATGGATACGATATCCGAAAATACATGCCCTAATTAGTGTCAAACATGTTATAAGAAGTCTTGCTCAAATGTTTCCAAGGGCAAAAGCACAAAGTACATGTCGGTTGCCACTGAGCAATACGAAACACCAACAGTGACGACAGTTTTATAATTTATTGATATAACTAGCACAACACTTGCCAATATGTATACCTATGTATATGCTAGTTTGTGATACAATATTTGCTAATATCTGCCCAGCAGTTTGTGATATAATATTTGCTAAATCTGCCTTGCAGTTTGTGATAAAATGCTCGCTCATGCCCAACGCGTCACTTGTATTTTTCGTGTACACACAAGCCTTTAGGGGGTACCCACGTGAAAGCGTTGCATAACGACTTTATCTCATGACTATAGCTTCGGATAGCGTACAGAAATATTCGGAAAGGTTCGGGAAAAACTCGGAAGACTTTCGATGGTGTTGCCAAAAGATTGAAGAGATTTTGACGTTCTTGGAAATTTCCGAAAACCTTCGGAAATCTTTGATACCTTTCGGAAAGCGTTCGTAAGATATTAATTGAGACAGATTTTCACAATCTTTAGTATAAATGTTTGGAAAATCGTCGGAAAACTAGGATCAACCTAGTTCGCGATATATCCTGGTGTGTGATACAATACATACTAATTTCTAGCTAATAGTTTGATATAATATTTGCTAGGATCTACCTAGTTCGCGATATATCCTAGTGTATAATACAATAAATGTGATATTGATGTGATATAATACTTGTTAGGATCCACCTAGTTTGGGATGTATCCTGGTGTGTGATACAATACATGTTAATATCTAGCTAATCGTTTGTGATATAGTTTAACAATCGGAATCTTTGATGTTTTGTCGGTTTTGGAATTTTCACGCAAATTTCCAAAATGACGATAGCACTGGGACAAGTCGAACAATGACGTATTTGTCCCCGACGTTTGAAAATTATGTTTGTCTCTATTGCGATTGGGGCCTTCGAGTTAAAAAGTCGACCAAATCCAAGGGAAGAATCGAGATAATAGGGACTCTACGTAGCTAGGATGGCAATGGCTACGAGACGTCTGTTGAAATCCTACTTCCTTGCTTTCTCTTTTCCATCATGCACCATCCATTCGTTTGTATTGTTCCTTGTGTGAAGGAATGCAAAGTGTAGCAACTACAGACCTTAGTTTTCAAGCCAAACCAATAACGGAACAATTTAAATTTTAACGTTCAGGTTGTTTACAAAACGCAGAACTTGGGATTTTCGCGTTGTTTTCTGAAGACGACAGTGAACAGGCAACTTGGTGCACTCCCACGTGCATTTTGTTGTATTCTGTAATTTAGCCTTTTGTTTTCTACCGTTGTCGTCGGCGTTGCCGTTCTGATTGCGTAAGGTCCCTAATATCTATCACTAATCACCTCCACTTCAGGCAATAATTATTAAATAGTTTGTGCTATAATAGTTATCGTATTTACCTAGTTTGCGATATACGTACGGTGTCTATTTGATACAGAATGATAGAATAATGATCGCGGAAACGTTTATGCAAGGGGTTATTAATGCTTCTCATTGTTTTCTTGTAAATTGTTTTTGTGATTCCAAGACTATAGCATTCCAAGGGCTGCAAGGTAGACCTATTACCCCTCCCCCCAAAAGGCTGCTAGGTAGCCCTATTGTCACTGTTCAATGCATGTCCTGAAAATTTGATTATCAGGAGGAAAACTGGTTCTGACAGGTATGTCCTAAAAATGACCTTTTTGGGGATTAAGAACTACAAAAAAGGTAGATTAATTTCGCATCATAGTGAAACGTGTTATTAAGTTCATAACAGGGAAATGCATGTCCCAAATAGTTGGCTTTTTTGACAGTTGGTACTTGAACTTGATGAGATTGGTTGGAAATAATAATGAAAGTTAAGGGTTAAAATGCCCAACTGGCAGGAGGCACTCCAGTTGGCTATTTACAAACGTGGCTCGGAGCTGGGCTCAAACTCGGGATCACCGGATACAAGCACCGACTCACTGAGCCACGCTGACTCCACCAGCTCATAAAAATATCCACCTCATAGTGTAACTGCCGTGTATATGCATAGTTCGTGATATATTTACTTGTATTTGCCTAGTTTGGCGTTACTTGCTGTGCGCAAAAACTGATTAGTACTTTTTTGTTTAGCAATTCTATTCTAATCCCGTTTGGAGTAAGAATATTCTAAACTATATGTCTGCAGATACGACCAGTGTGTTGGCTGGTACAAGGATCTTAAGCCAGCCCCGCATCATGTGCCATGCTGTAAAATATACCTTGTTGAGCCAGCAAGTGGATGGGTGTATCAAACTCAGCAATGAAGCCTTTGTCAAGCACCAGGATCCTAAAGAGCAGAGAACGCAAACTTATGAATTTGTGTAGTTAGATAAGATAATTATTTAATGTGGAAACGTGGGGAGTGGTCTCCAATCTCCCGATCTAGTGGCTCATGTTATAAACGGTCAAATTTAATTATGATCTATTACTTAGTTATATTAATAAAATATATTAATAGTTATCTTGTACAGTACTAAAAAGGCAGTTACAACTGATAATCATTAAAAAGGATACCAAACTATAACAATAGTTAAACTGAAACGAGTCAATTATTTTAAATGCATCTATAAGCCACTTTCACAATCATGCGCAGAACAAACTAAACGTTTTCTGGTGGGCCATAATCCCTGTTTACATTATTCTTTGATTTTTTGAAGTGTTATCATTTATATTCTGTCACAAATTATCCAGCTGTTTTCCACTTCTTCGTTCATTCTGCCATGTTCACCAAACATGTGGCCTGCCAGCTGAAACCCTAACCTCGTTCTGAGCATGATTGTGAAAGTGGCTTATTTTTGTTGTGCGTATATCAGGGGTCACTAAGACGTTTTTCTACACAGCCTTACATGTATCAGTCGACTTCAACACGTGGTAGGAGATCACGGAGAGAATGCGTGCAGTGATAGTTTTGAAAACAGTTTTGTTTCTTCTAATGAAAAATGTGACACAGTTTAGAAGTAATATTTCTAATCCTCGCCAGTGTGTTGGACATGGTTTATATATCCGAGTGCCATGAACAATGCTGAGGTGCAGTGCATCTCACTATACATTAGATATTCATGATCATGACACAGCGGCCAATGACAAGAAAGCCGGTATCAAATTTTGCATTGTGCTAGCTGAGATTGCACGCTTTTTTGCAGTCCTGAAGTTTCAAGGTGAACATTCTTTTAATGCAACAATACATGTTAGGTGATATTTCTTCAGCGGTGCCGCCATAATGATTCTGTTCACCTTTGAGCGTCGAAGAAATGCTACAAAATATAAGAAGAGCTGTGGTGTATAAGTTTGTTCAAGAAGTTTGCGACACGTAGGGAAAGCTGTACTCTCGGAAAACCCTCTACCAGATAATATGCTGCGTCAAGAGAAAACTGGAGGAGCCGGGCCGTGCTGAAGTGAATCCGTTGAGCACCAGGAATGCTACGTAAGTTTATCAAACTCGCGTGTTTAGTCTGAATTTGTTTAATAACAGGCTTATATTTTCGTTGATGCTGAGGGAATTGAGGGATAAAACAATGATTCATTCCCATATTTACCGTATCTAATATTCGTTTCTAAATACGACGAATATGAAAATGACCCGTAACTGTATTTAGAAATCGTTTCTCAATACAGTTATGGGTCATTTGCATATTTTTCGTATTTAGAAACGATTTCTGGCTATGGTAAATATGGAAATGAGTCATTGTTTTACTCCTCAATTTCCCTCAGCTTTACAGCCCGCCCACTTGCATAATTTAGTTTGTAGTTCTATCCTGGGTTTCAAAATATCTCCACGTGACCTCGAGCAAGCATCCTCATTGGTCGACGTGTCATGAATATCTAATGTAGTATGAGAAATATATTATAGTATCACTCGACGAATATACAATTGGCCAGTCGCAATTTCCTGTAGATGTGGACCCAGTTTATTTTAGATGGCGACTGGTGACTGGAGCATTGCATTAATTTAGAGGGGTTTGGCCAATGTGATCCGCCGACAATAGACCTTTTCTAACGTCAGCAGCCATCTTGTGAAATCTATGCACATATCAATGTTTAGCACGACGACGAGGGTTGGGGCATCGATGTCCGAGTACTGTTTTGTTGTGTTTCTCCTACGAATTTGACAAAAAATATCTTGCTCTACCCTCGCGCATTTGACAAACTTTCAGGTTTAAAATCAATTTGAGGTCAATGTTTCTAGTGTTTACCTCAAGGGCATCCCAAACTGTAATAATTTTAATCCTTTTTAATGCTGTAAATACATTATAATTCATTTTCAATGCGTGGTTACTAAAATTGATAAAAGTTAAAAATATTTGAAACAAACGTTTTCGACTCAAAGGTCATCTTTGTGTAACTGAACTTTCATCAACGGTCATCTTCAGTTACGGGAAAGATTTAACTTTACCAATTTTAACAACTTGATCTACGCATGTTTCCAACTTAGTGAGGATGACGAAGAACGTGATTGACGTACCTAGAATAGTCCATGATGGTGTTGAGTCTATGAGCGATAGTAAGCACAGTTCTGTCTGCAAACTCCTTGCGGATGGTCTGTTGAATAAACTCGTCCGTCTCAAGGTCCACTGCAGCAGTGGCTTCATCCAGAACCAAGACTTTACTCTTCCTCAGGAGAGCACGAGCCAGACACACTAACTGACGCTGACCAACACTGCAGAGGGTATCGTGAAAATGGCAGAATGAATTTATTTATTGTGATCCACTTGTCATAAGATAGAAGTCGCAAGATTTACTTCTAAACTATTGCTCTGAGCTTCTGCGTAATAGGAGCTAATTCCGTTTGACTTTACCTCAAATTTTCTCCTCCCTCGGATACAGGGTACTGAAGACCCTCTTCCAGTCCAGATACAAAAGTCTTGAGGTGACTCACTTCCAGAACGTGCCACAGGTCGTCGTCAGTGTACTTATCAAAGGGATCCAAGTTTAGACGTAGAGTTCCCGAGAACAGCACTGGATCCTGAAGTTGCAAAGTTAACGGGAGATCACAAACCGATTAGTTTCATTTCAAAATTAATCTACAGCTTAGCATGTTTCAGTGACCAAGATAGTTGAAGTCTAAACGTTTTATCCTTTATAGAGTAAATTGTCAAACACTAAATTTATTAGTACCGCTATGGTAAAAATGTGATCCTTTAGCAGTTTGTTACAATCAACCAAGAACATTTACATGGGATTCGAAACACAAGTTCCACCGTGACTAGATAGAAATATACGATCGTAAAACCTCATCAGAAGACAGGTCTAAACCAGCATGGTCGTATTGTGCTCTATCGTTTGCCATACAACTATATACTGTTATAAAGTGGGTTTGTACTGCGGTATATATGATGAAGTGAAATGATCTTCGTAGTAATATACGCAATTTAAGCAACTGCGAAAGAGAATCCTGAAAAAAATTGTCAGGACTTCAATGGGATTCTACATTCTACTCATTGGCACACCCGATGAGCCCATTAATTTGACCTGGTCCCAACATATGCGGCTTCATAGCTTAGTTGGTAGAACACTGCACCGGTATTGCAGGCTTCTCTTTCGCAATTGTTTGAATTGCGTATATTACTGCGAAGATCATTTCACTTCATCGTACAACTACTGTAAAATACAACGTATACAAAACAAGGAAAAGCTAGTTTACCAGTCATTACTAAAACCAAATTGAAATAATAAATCTGATGTCAGGAGTATATCGAATTTTGTTTGCTAGTATTAATGAGCCTGAGAGTGATTTGATAATTACCTTAACAACCTATATACTTTATTCATATATAATATACTTTATTCGCTTTATATAAAGCGCCAGTTCCACACTGTGTTTAGGCGTGCGTACTTACATAACTGCTATAATAAGACACGTATAGACAAAATGTTCTTAGAATACGAGAAAACTGATGGTAGGAAGAAGAGGCATGATACTCATTAAATCAACAGTGTGTCAGTCTTTAACTCTTAATTTGATGCTTGTGACAAAGGTTTTCCCGTTTGAACATCTTGCAAAATATCAGAAAACGTACAAAATTGTGCAGGAAAAAGGCATTTTTATTTTACAGTTTCATATCCATCAGGCATGATACCAGCACGAACCTGTGGTATAATTGTCAGTCGTGACCGCAAATCCTGCAGACCAATCTTGGATATGTCAATATCATCAACGATAATCCTTCCCCCAGCTGACTCCAGGATACGAAACAAGGCAAGAGTAAGGCTAGACTTGCCTGCTCCTGTACGGCCAACAATACCAATCTGTCATATAAAACACAAAAGATACTGAGGTTGTACCTTAAAGATAAAATATACATATAAATATATATATATAAAACAATTGAAAAGAAAGTTAGGTACTGTTTACCTGGAATAACCATAGGGGCTAAACGAGCCAGGTAACCAGATTACAAAGTCAGAGAGCATAAAATAAACAAAACTACAAATACAACTGGAATATATAAACTTTAATATAAGATAGAAATTACTAAAATTACAAGAACAATACTCGTTTTGAACGTTCTCCTTCAATGCGCCTGTAACGCGAGTTATTGAACTTTGAGAAGACGAAGAAGCTAGATGGTTAGGGTACGACCTCACTTTTCAGGAAGATGTCAAACGATTGTTTACAATTCCTCAGTTTCATTCTAATAGTATTGTATGGAATAAATATTAGTTGTAAATGGAACCTATCCATGTTCTTGCAGTCGCAAGACCACACCATTAAAATAGTGTCTGACTACGGAAATAACAAAAGGTGTCCAACTACACAAAAAACAAATAGCGTTTGATATTGTAAAACGCTTTTGGGCTTTTCAGGAAAAAGCGCTATAGAAATAATTTGATTATTATTATTATAGTTTGACTACAACATTGATAAATTATGGTGTCCGAATACATAATTAACAAATAAAGTATGGTTCCACCATTAGCAAACTGTGTCCGTTTCCCCATTAAGAAATAGTGTCTGACTACACCATCAACAAGCTGTCGGCTTTTGATTACACCACAAATATAACGGTCGCTGACTAGTCCATTTAACTATGTGACTAAATATATTGACAAACGTGAAACAAGCAATCAAGATTCTCGTCATACATACAGCAACGTGTAAAATATCTTTAACTTTAGATAACATTGTTGCCGACCGCTAAACATCCCGTTCTCGACTAACAGAAGGGACTGTTAAATTGCAGTCTAGAAAAGCATCAACCACGACGAAACTAAAATATAAACATACATAAACATATCCATGTGTTTCAAATTGATGACGTAGTGGTAGAACACGGTACTTTGAACCATTTAAAGGGCTCTTTTAACCTCAGTGACGCCGAGGTCTCTTTCTTCATAGTACTGTAATTTGAATTTACCGACTTTCATTTCTGCAACCAATTATTGATTCCTGTGTGTACTAACTTTTCGCATGTTGTCTCTTCTAACAACAACAACAAATTTACTTCTAGTAACTCGGATGCAGTCCCCCTTTGTTTCCTTACCTTCTCTCCCGGATTGAAAATACAGTCGATATTCTTGAGGACAAGCGGCAGTTCTTCTCTGTATCTTAGGTCATATGCATCAATATTAATCCTCCCTTCGTGCGGCCAGTTGTCAGGCGGGCGATTATCAGCCAGTATCCAAGGTGCCTCGGTTGATACATCTGCATATTCCTTTGCTCGTTCAACAGATACAATATTTGCTTCCAGTTCACTCGTCTGTCTCACCATCATATTCAGAGTTTGAGTGATCTTTAATTAAGATGGCAAATACAAGCATTTAAATCTACTGCCACAACGATTTCGATTTAAAATCTATTGAAGATAGCTTCCTAGTGGATGGCTCGTATAGATTCTTGTCTGCAAAATTCAATACTCTGTCCAAACATTTTCCAGGACATTTTATTTTCCACTTTTCCAGTCTCGAAGAACTGAGGGTGGAGAAGAAAAACATTGAAATACGAAGATCGCGGGAAGTTATGGTCTAAACAAAGAAAATCTATACTTTTTCCAGACTTTTGCTGGTCTGGAAAACGGGTCTTTGAATTTCCAGACTTCAAGAATTCGTATGAACCCTGCAGTGTTTACCACCAAATGGCTTCTCTCAACGTACACCAGGGCCCGGTTGTTCGAAAGTAGGTTAACTTTACCCCAGGGTTAGGCCAGATTTCAAATGGAAATTTCTTCGTCTAGGAATACGTACTGAAACAGTGCCTACTAAATAGTCTTGACATAACTCAGAAACTAAAAGCATAACCCATATTTCTGTGGTTAAATAGAAATATTTCCAAAGTGACACATTCTTGATGAGTACTTTCTAATAGTGGTATTTGTAATTCTGAACCAGTGAACGAAACCCAAAGTGTGTCCATTCAGATGAAAGTTCTTAATAAGTACGTACACTCAGATGGTGGTATTATGTTACAATTCTAAGCAAGTGCACGAAAACCAAAACTATGACCATAATCAAATGAAACGTTGGTTCTAATGGTGTTAGTAGTTACTTAATAAGTCTGAATCAATATGCGAAAATCCAGTGTGACTACTGAAATGTAATTCTAATGTAATTCTAATGTAATTGTAATTCTTAACAAGTGGACGAAAACCCAAAGTGTGGCCATTCAAATGAAAGCTCTTGATGAGTACATTTTAATGGTGATATTAGTTTGTAATTCTGAACCAGTGGACGAAAACCCAAAGTGTGGCCAATCAAATGAAAGCTCTTGATGAGTACATTCTAATGGTGGTATTAGTTTGTAATTCTTAACCAGTGGATGAAAACCCAAAGTGTGCCCATTCATATAAAAGCTCTTAATGAGTACATTCTAATGGTGGTATTAGGTTGTAATTCTGACCCAGTAAAGTGTGACCATTCAAATGAAAGATCTTGATGAGTACATTCTAATGGTGGTATTAGGTTGTAATTCTGAACCAGTGGACGAAAACCCAAAGTGTGACCATTCAAGTGAAAGCTCTTGATGAGTACGAAGTTACTTGTTTCATTTGTTAAGAAAGGATAAACATAAGTATTTTTACCCACCTAGGCCTCGCTGCTCATGTTGCAGTGATGAAGGATCGTATTGACGTCTCGGCAAGGTTTGTACTTAACTTACATCAAGAGATTGTTGAAGTTTGTATTATATTGTCGTTTCCGTAACAGTAATTTTTACTGTTTATATCGTATCTATACTAGTTACAACTCAGAAATAGGCACAAATTAATCAATGGTATAGAAGGGAATACAACTTTGTTTATGAACTACAAACCTTTACATTCACATATGTCTTATAAAACGAACTGCATGCGAAATACTTATTTGTACAGCACCATTCTCAATATTTTGTATACATGGTACAAATTCGCTGCATCAAGTTTGTTTTTTAAACGTGTAATATTGTGCACACTTGACAGGTCACACAGGTCACAGTTATATGAAATAACACCAAGCAGTCGCAAGATGCGCTTTAATTTTGTACCACGAAAATGAGCTCTTTTGTCATCTAATTCCTGTTAAGTTAAAGTTGCTTAAGTACAAGAATAAATTGTTTAGGTTTTTTTGCTGATATAGTAGTTGAGTAATATCTGCTTTGTGACTAACAGCATGAAAGACCTTGCGGTTATTGACTCAACTCCAAGGGCTATGTACCCAAAGATTGTCTCCATTGTCAACCAGGAGGTGTTTAGTGTACAGGTAAGATGTCGTAATTAGCTATTTCAAGAAAAAAAATGGTGACTCCCCCATCGGGGCTTTTCAGCGCCATATCCGAAATTGGAAGTCATAATCAAATGGAACGCAAATAGGTTAAAACCCTACTGGCTGGGAGGCTGGCCAGAAGGCTTAGTACAGAAGAGTGGCCGGTGGGTGCCTGCTGGAATCGAACTCGGAACCTCCTGGTTACAATTCCAGCGCTCTAAACCACTCGGCCATGCTGCCTCCCAAAAGATAGGTTGTCATTGTGCAATGATGCATAACACGTCCGAAAGCAACTGTGGTTTGCTAAAATGTTTGCATTTACTCTCATTTCCAATCGTTCTCTGTCACATCCAAACAATTCCTCATAATTTCCCTTGATTCCTAATCATCTCGTATTATTCCTCCGATATTTTTTTTATTACTCTTCATTATTTTTTGCCACTTTTGTATTCCCAAGATTGCAGTGTATAATGATGCCACGAAAGGTAACAACGTGAGGAACATGGCGGCTGTTGATACAAGCTTCAACATGAGCATTGGTTGTATCAGGGTGGTGTTTCTCAACAGATTTGTGATGCAGCTACTGGTAAGTAGTAGTAAGTACTGCAAGTACTGGCGAGCAACAATCTTTTTTTCTTATATTTGTAACACGTCGAGATTTTTTCTGAAATCAGAAAAAGCTAACCGTGTCTTGAACATTCTACAGAGGAACATATCTTCTGCCTCCCCTGCCATTAAAGAGCGCTCCTACCTGTCACTTGTCCGCCCAATCACCGAATACGCCTCTCCTGTCTGGAACCCCTACACATCTAAAAATCAATCTACTCTGGAATCTGTCCAACGCCGTGCAGCACGCTTCACCTATAATAACTACGCCCGCACCACCAGTGTGACGTCATTACTGGAAACACTTAACTGGCCGACCCTCGCATCCCGCAGATCACATGCTGACCTAGCCCTGTT
>JANVCJ010075257.1:0-11955 GCA_026413505.1 Epizoanthus ramosus
GGTCAAAAGCTGCTTTGACAATGCAATGACAACGCAATGACAATGAGCTTTGGACAGTGAAGCGAAATCGTCTCTATGTATATGTTCATGCGCGCATTACAACATCTTCACTTTTCTTCGTCTGGCATGTCAGAGTTTAACCTCTCTGATGATGATCACAAAGATCGAATCATGCTAATATATTCAGTTTAGTAGACGTGCGCCTTTGTCCGGCCATTTGTCCCGAGTTAAAAGCTGTATAACCCTCAAGCGGCTGTGACATCATTAAAGTTTGAACGAATGAATAAGTAAAACGTCTCGGCCCGGAAACAGTGAACTCTAAACTCCGAAAAACCAATGAATCTCGAGCGGCGTAGCGCGGGCCCTTCGTTGTTTTCGATGTGTTTGGGATGGTTGATGAACATACGGAACGAATTTTCAAATGAACCAATTAATCACAAATAATTCAAGGAAGAATTTTATGGTAGAAGATTTCTTGAACTAGCAGTTACCGACGGTAAGTGAAGTGCGGAGCTTTTCACCTGAAGGCTGGCTGACTATGGTCATATTATCAACAAAACTCTCGAAACGTGCCAGCTTGGACCCCGACCCCGGGGCCTGGACATGCTGCGGAGCTCTCCTTGTGGCAAAACATTTCGATTCTGCAACAGGCGAACGTTCGTTCGCTTCTGTTTTCATGGACCAGCAGCGGGAAGATGATTCTCGATCTTGGATCGGTCGATCTGCAACAGCATTCAGGTACATACGATCTCCATGTGTTCGGATTCTATCGATGCTGCGGAGCTCTCCGATGGTTCACTGACAATAATTCTCGATCTTGAATCGGTGGATCTGCAACAGCATTCAGGTACATACGATCTCCATGTGTTCGGATTCTATCGATGCCGCGGAGTTCACCTCGTGGCAAACATTTCGATTCTGTAACAGGCGACCGTTCGTTCGCTTCTGTTTCCATGGACCAACAAGCCACAGCGGGAAGATGGTTCACTGACAATAATTCTCGATCGGGGATCGGTCGATCTGCAACAGCATTCAGGTACATACGATCTCCATGTGTTAGGATTCTATCGATACTGGCTTCGAGTTGGAACTCCACAGCTGAGCTGGAGGAAATCGCTCGCTTGGTAACCGCGCGCATAATTCGGATGGACTGGGGAGAATCATCCTGAAATCCGGCCGGAGCCCCTATCGATCTTGTCTGGAATATGATGCCTCGCTTAAGCTCGGAAATAACATTTTGCAAAGTTAGTACAAATAGCATTCACAATTTGTACATTTGATTGTGAGGGGGCAAAGGGTTTTAACCAGTCAATTTATAGAGTGTATTACGTTTTGCCTCATGTGACGTCACAAACCAAGATGGCGGAAAGTAGCAGTAAACTGGAACAACTTTTATCATCTTCTAAGGCTTTGTATGTGGACCAAAAAAAGGAAGTCGCAGTCAATGATTACAAAGTTTGAATATATTGGTTAACAAACTTTTGTTTTACAAAATATTTTCTAGACTCTTGTTTCCCTTCAAACAGAAATTTAATGATGCAATCCTGTTTATTTCAATATCTGATTATCAGGGTTCTATTGTTTCCATAGTATTTATCTTTCCAAATCTCCCTATGGTGTGTCTTGCTAAAATCCATTTTACTTTAAAAAGAAGTTTCTATGTTCTCCGTTCTCTTTGTGCTTATATAATTTTGGTTTTTTTTACCTTACTTTGGACTTCTCTTTGATCTTTCTTTGGATAGCTCTTTCATCTTTTTTTGGATAGCTTTTTGATCTTTGTTTAGCTTGTTCTCTGTTCAGATAGATCTTTCATTTTGATATTTGTTCTCGGGTCTGTTTTTGTTTTTACTGTCTGTTTCTGTTCTCTTTGTTTCAGCTATGGCGAGTAAATTTAGAAAATGTCTAAGGTTTGAGAGAAAGAAAACATGTCAAGCTGAAAATTGATCACGGGTCAACAGTGCTTGAGACTTCGCAATTACGTACTGAGCTAACCGGTCAATTCACGGAAAATCTCCTGCATTTCTAATGTATTTATAGTTAAATTCTTTAGCAGTGTCTTTCCTACATAGATCACCCAAATAATAAGGAATCGACCAGTTCGCTCTTTCTTACATAAATTTCCCAAATGACCACCACTGGTTAGCTCAGTTGGTAACTACGTGGTTTCAAGAGCGGTTGACCCGTGTTCGATTCATTAGCTTGACAACTCCTTTTTGTTTTCTTTCTCTTAAACCTTAGAAAATTACCCGCAATCGGGAAGTCTGTCTGTTTGTTTGTTTGTCTGTCTGTCTGTCTGTCTGTCTGTCTGTCTGTCTGTCTGTATGTATGTGTGTATGAGAACTCCTCTTAGCCCCATGGAAAGATTTTTTCCAGCCCACTTGGTGATGGGGGGTAAACTTAAAAACTTTCTAATGTGTAAGAGAAACAAAACAAAAATCATACTCAAGCTAAGAATCGAACAAGGATCAATTACTATAGACACTAATAAATAGTTCGTTGCATAGTACTATAGGCTCTAATAATAGTCCGTTGTATAATAGTATAGGCACTAATAATAGTTCTTTGGATAATAGTATAGGCACTAATAATAGTTCGTTGTATAATATTATAGGCCTAATAATGGTTCGTTGGATAATAGTAATAGTTCGTTGTATAATAGTATAGGCACTAGTAATAGTTCGTTCTATAATAGTATAGACACTAACAATTAATAGTTCGTTGTATAATAGTATAGGCACTAATAATAGTTCGTTGTATAATAGTGTAGGCACTAATAATAGTTCGTTGTATAATAGTATAGGCACTAGTAATAGTTCGTTGTATAATAGTGTAGGCACTAACAATAGTTCGTTGTATAATAGTGTAGGCACTAATAATAGTTCGTTGTATAATAGTGTTGGCACTAATAATAGTTCGTTGTATAATAGTATAGGCACTAATAATAGTTCGTTGTATAATAGTATAGGCACTAATAATAGTTCGTTGTATAATAGTGTAGGCACTAATAATAGTTTGCTGTATAATGGTATAGGCTCTAATAGCCTGAAACTGAAACTTAAACTGTTATATACTACGCACCTTGTACCTGTGAGATCTTACTGTTGCAGCTGATCAGGGAGGCAAGAGTAAGGACCCACAGCACGACTGGGAACGTTGAAAAAACTTGAATCGTGTTCTCCATCTACATGAAAATGGCAGAGAACATGAATGTTATAAATGTATCTTTGCTTTCTCATCTTCAAAATCTGTTGTAAGATAATATTCATATCAAGATATTAACAGAGAGGGAGTCTCGTAAACTTCGAAACCGTTATTCTTAGTAATTAATGAAGAAACTTCTGTAAATGTGTCATTAAACACTGCAGCTAGACTGCCTTGCGAAAGTACGCGGAGCATATTTTGGTGATAACTTGGTTGTTTTTAGTATATTTTGCCTTCCGGTACTCAATTCAATATTAATATTTACAGACCATGAGCTGGAAACTGACACAAAAAATATGAAAGATATAACATAACTCAACGAATGACAAAGTTGCCTTCCAGTTACTATTTGTATTTGGCCTGTTTCTGATCCCTGCTGATAACGATGTGAACAATGCTTAGTACCACCTGTGTTTCTGCATAATTGAATTATCAGATAATTCTTTTACGCACGTAGTGCTCAAGAGCTTGAGCTGATAGTGATAATATGCATGTGCCGTGAGAGAGGTACCACACATGAACACAGACATTAGCAAGCGCACGGGTTATTTTAATCTTATCTGGGCTGGACTATTTTTGGTGTCAGGAAGGCTGGGGGAGGGGGGCGGGGGCGAATCGACTCCCCCTCTTTAATTTCATTATTATAAACGGTAGCAAAGCCTTCATTGCTAGATTAGTCAATTACTCTACGATGTACATATTGGCTATTAGTGAATTTAATTATGAGGTCATGTGATGTCACAAAGATGCCATCTTGCTTTTCATGGCGGCCATCTTGCATTTTTGATGACATCAGAATTTTGCCTTAATTGATCTGAAATTAAATTTGGTCTTTGCTAAGCTAGATTTGCGATTTAAATTTTTAGGAAAAGTTAGATTTTTGACAAATTGTAAATCATAAACATGGTTGTCATGGAAACAGAAGAACATTTCCAGCTATGATTGGAACATCAAATTGTTCGCTAATAAATGTTGGGACAAGTCAGAAAGTTTCAAGTTGATAGCATTTACCGTTTAAAAATGGCCGGCAAGATAAAATGTCCTATGGGTGGCCGATTCGCCCCCTTCCCATGTAGCCCAGATATGGCTAAGTCTCTGTTGGAACACCGAGAGACTAGACTAACGGCTTAACGTCCCTGTCCACGGACAGCACGACGAAGGAAGGTTGCACCAATTCAACCCTCGGGAAGGCCGGCGATTGAATCCGGGACTTGCTGGTTAGCAGCTTGCGTCCTCGGCTGCACCAATCACATTCTCATAATCTGAACAGCACACTGCCTACACTTCACCGACCGATATCACGTGGCATCGAAGAAGAAAATACACGCTGGATAAGTTTGTTTTCTAATGCTGATTCGTTTAAAGTAAACTCAAAAAGTACAATTAAAATTTTAGCAGCAAACTGCATCAACGAAAACAACAAAAGCTAGAGAGGATTTACAACAAATGAGGCGACTAACATTTCGTGCTCTAGCAACGCCTGCTGAAGCGAGCAAGCGAGTAAATCGAGTAAATCGCACAATTTTCCATTCATAATCTACCTCATTCATCTGCAGAATCCAGACGTTGTTTTGATTAGTTAATAAGCTTCCTTCCTATTTTTCTTGGGGAAAGTTGCGCGTTTGTAGTTTCTAGTTTCTGAACTCGGCGAAATCTTTGTAACCACCCAGTATCCTTGTTCTCAATTAGTAAATTTCATTACGTACTGACATAGTTTGGAAATGAATTGAATTGAGATTATGTTTTGTAACAAGTGAATAGCACTATTCACGCTCTCTGACTGGTCAACAAATGGCGAATATCCACCATTAGTATAAACCCAACAAGTGAATATCACTTTTCCCGCGCTCTGATTGGTCAATAAAAGGTGAATATCATTTCACTATTCACCATTTTCCATTCATGCGTGGAAACAAGACAACATGGCGTCCCGTATCGCTGCTGTTTCTGATGAAGAAATTAATGTCATGAATGAAGTAGCAACACCACAAAACAAACACAAAGAAAGCTACAGAATTTAGTCTTTCCATGTTCAATAGTAAGTTTTTATTTTCTCGCTTTCAACGCTACATATTTGATAAACAAGAGCTTATACCTCCACTTCGGGGAATAATTGTTAATTAGCACATACCAAACCAGTGAATAGTGTTTTTCGCACGATCTGATTGGTTCCCTATTTCGCAATATCCTGCGCTATTTCGAGCTTGCATGAGTGCACACTACTTGCCAATATGGCGGAGGGAGTTTTCGAAAATAATCGAAACTAACAGTTCATCTCAATACCACGAGGTAAATACAATTTGTTTGGTGTTTAGGTAAGTTCTTATTTCTTGGTTTAAATATTTTGCCATAAAAATATACTTCAACTAATTCAAAATTACTACAAAATCATGCACGCTGTGCTGGTATGCGTGGAAACAGTTGTGTTGAAATGTGTTTATCCTGATCGCAGTACGTACTATTTTTAAGCAAAATAACTGCTAAATAACCTACTAATTCAAGCTAGACCCGAACTTGCTTTTCTCGCGTCAACATTTCATACTGATGACTTATTCTTGTACTGAATCAGGACATCTATGATTGGCCATCATAATAATATTAACTTAGCCTTATATTACAGATTGATGTTTTCAAAGTGCCGAAGTCGAGCTTAAAAATCCGAAATGTGTAAACTTGAAGTTTACCTTGCTTCCAAAGTTAAACATTGCTGCTATCACAGAAAACTAGAGACAAGCTCGAAAACCCTTAAGAACCCTTAAATGCGTTTTCTAGCAACACAATAAAATAAGGGAAAGGGGTTATTTGGACCTCTTAAGATTTCAGGACCGTTCATATGTTTATACTAAAATATGGTATAAGTGGTAAATGAATCATATCTTTTTTAGGGAAAAATACCGCTTTAGGCGTTGGGCTTAATAGAGGCTGGGGTGTATTTAATATTTTGCGTTTCGGAGTGGTGGCTTGTTAAAAGTAGAGGTTAAATAAAAGTTGGAGTTTACAAAGAGTAATACGGTACTGCATAATTGCCCCGTCAATTTTTTTATTGGAATCTCGTCGATGAACAAAACCCCACGCCTCCAAGACTGGTGCTTGAAAGAAGCAAATTGCAATCAAAATAATCACTCCTGGAGTTTTCCTTCCATAGCAATAGTCACAAACTACTAGTAACACCGCAGTGTACGATGTTCAAATCTAACGGGATTTTGGGTCACTCCCGGGCTTCACGGTGATCAACGGTGCTGAAATGAGTTGCTTCTTGGTTATATAATTAATATCAAGCATTGATCGATTTTCTCGCGTTTTTCCTTTCACCGGAATTCAATAGCTGCTCGAATGGCGATCATCGCTTAAAGAAGATAGATTCACTTGATTTACTTCGCTTATCTGCGAGTAACTAGTCTATAAAAACGACTGCTTACAGTTTAATATTCTGGCGGCCAGATAACTAGAACACTTTATTTCACCTCCTATCCCAAGGAAGCCATAAATTCATGGTCAAACGACAATAAAAACAGGACAAACACACTGAAGGAAGTCTGGTGGACGGTGGAATCTTTGTAAATTTCGGGTTTAAAAGCCCCGGAAATAACCGGAAAGGACCCTGTAAAACTGACTGAGAACGCTATAAAAAAATGCACATTTGGACTTATACCCTGTAAACAACCTGTGAAATTAGGCTTAGAACGCTATAAATAACGGGTTTTGCTAGAAGGCGGTACCGTATTGTAAGGGGGAGTTATCTTACCGCTCGGCCACGCCACCTCTGCATCTAGATTTTTGAATTGTCAATTGTCGAGCATGCCCTGGCCGATTGTTATGTTTTGGAATCTTTTTTTCTTTTTCCTGAACTATATTTTTCGCTGTAACTAGTTTTAATTTATTTTTCTGTTCCGTTGGTGCGACTATATACAAAAAGATATTGAAAATACTAAAGAACGTCCATAAATGTTTTGGAAGATATAGCTTCCAATTTATAAAAATGAAGTTAAAAACTTCAAGTTTGAGTTTTAAGAATATTATATTACAAAATATTACATCGAGTAAACGTTTCGCTACGCAACACGATATTGTATACAAGTTCTTGAAAATAATTTCTGATTTTTTTCACCAATTAGGTTTTAAAAGCAGGAAGTATTTCTTCAGTACAATTTGTCAGGGAATTCTTGATTGATACCTGAAGGAAACTAAACAGCGATAAGTAAATGCTACATGACTCTGAATCATCTGGTAATTTATTAAAATTGTTAGCTCTTGCCGCTTTAGAAATGTTTAACACTAGGAACCTTTTTTTTTTAATTTAAAACTTTTTTTTTTTTTTTTAATTTATTTATTGGAACCTAGGAACCTGATTCTAAGAAGCGAGAACGGATTTTATACGTTCACAGGTTGTCGTTAGACGACAACAAAAGAACATAAAATTAATATGATTCTCCACAAGCAAAAAACACGAAGTATTCCTTATAAAGCAAAATGAACATTTAAACGCTTTGCATCTTGAGTGAACTCACCACCGATCAGTAACAAGTACATGACTACGAGACGTTTGGTCGGTAAGAAATGCTTGAAACAAATATCAGGAGATAATGCAAAAATCAGATATAAATAAGGTGTGCGGACCTATAGCAATAGCAAAATACTAAACTTTCTTTACTATAATTAATATTGGATTAAAATATCAAGAGTTCTTAGTTATAAGAAGAAACTTTGCAGTAATTAATAAAATAATTCGGGTTGTTAATAGGATTTCCAAGAAGTCTAAGAAAAACCTGAACAAAATCGATCTAGATTCCAGAGTCACAACAACAGTTACTAATAGTTCAAGATATTGCTTGGGAACCAAAATCTGTAATTAGTTAGAATCGCTGAAACTGATAAACTTATTATTTCCGATAAATCAAAATTTAGGTGTATAATATGCATTGGATCAGTATATGTTTTGCACAGTAAGGGCAGAAGATAATCTGATCTTCCAATGAAGCGTTTGCCCTTTCTTGAAGCCGAATGAGAGCCGACAGTTTACTATGCTGTGCCAAGAGTTTGGCGTCTCTCAATCTGGTCTGGTATGGAAACATATGGTACATATGTATCCGTTTTAACGATGTATCCTAACGAGGGTTATTCACTAAGATCGTAAAGAAGAAAGTAAACATTTAGTAGGATAAAATAGCACTTTTCTGTTAACGTTGTAAATTTGCTAAGATTTATATATCTTTAGTTATTCACAGTTTTCATATTATCAAAATATATGCAACGTTGCTTCAAATTTTAGCTAACAAAGAGTACTAATTGAATGAAACTTTAATTTCCCACACAGAAGTACAACCAAGGCAGAAGGCGGCCGACTCCAATGCGAAGTGAAATCAGGGCTTTTGTATAACTAGAAATGTTGCTGCCAGCTTCGTTCCTGAGCTGCCGCTGACGGGGTTAATAGTTCCAACTCTAGCAATGCGTGAACAAAAGACCTACCTAAGGCTACATTGGTTCCAAATCTGTGTAAAATTCTTCAAGGATGAATGATAAATTACCTTTTTCAATTTCAAATGAGAAGATGCTCCATAGCTCTTCATCCCGGCACTTGTTTCTTGTTTACAAGGTCCTTCTTTCATAAAAATATCATTGCTTTACAAAATCCTTAAATATTTAGTAGGAAGGACTTCTAATGTAAACCATTGGTTCTTACGTACATACCTTCAGCTGTCCGTTTTTGCAGGGCGTGAGATGTCATATTTTGAGTTAACAGATGGCATATATTTGCAGACAAGTTGTTTTTCTTTTCCTTTGTTGATACCATAGTTCGTAAGCCTCAATTGTGTTTTGTTTAGGTTCAACATGTATAATTCCAAAGAGTATAGATTTAGCAATTGGCCAGTAGGTAGCACATAACTGTAGTTTAATTAACTAAGAGCTGATATGTCGACTATAAATTTCACTGAACTGTATTAAAAAGCAAAAAAATATTCTCATCTGTATTTTCAGCAAATGTACCGTATACGTGTTCTTGTAACTACACTGTAAAACAAATACTAATCCTTTAATCACCATACTAAGTCCTTTGAAATATGAGAATTTCAAACCTAATTGATGAATTTGGTTAACTGAAGCAGGGTTGTTTTCTAAAGTGGTCGTATATGCCATAACTATTAACATTTTCCGCCCACCCTAATTGACACCTACTGCATGGCATCCGTTCTCAAAACTTGAATGACGTCTGCATTTATTTTCCATTAAAATCTCGAATAATCTATTTGCTATGGTGTAAGGCCACAAAAAGCGCATATCTATAAGGGCAGCTGCATTTACTTTTGTATACTTGTTTGCTAAATTTATTTTACTGAAATGAACCAAAAATGAAGATAGCCAAATATTTTCTACGTCGCTATTACTAAATCGTATAGATCGTACGGCAGTTACTAGAACTGATCATGAGTTCATGGGGATTATTTTAAACACGAACATTTTAGGTCCACAGAACTCTAATCTCATGTAGTTTTAAGATTTTTATTGAAAATATCACAAAAATGTTATCTTAACCTTTCCAACCGTAAACAACTCAAAAACATCAACATTTTAAAATCTTCAAGTGTTGTTTGCAAGGTACACACAGGCAAAGGTACACATAAAGGGGGCGGAAGAGAAATGGTTTTTGGAACTAAAATGTTTTTGTTAAGAGAGATCTCCATTAAACATGTAGTAATCGGCGTTTAATACAGATTAATACTCAGTTAATTTAAATTAAGTTTACCAAATTAAATTTGATAAGAATACTTTAACAAGTATATAAATGCAGCTGCCTTTATGGAATTTTTGTTTTCAAAGCATTGCACCTTACTTCGATACTGCAAGAAACATATTTGCATTGCACACAATTTGTTCTGTTTATCTTAAATAAAAATAAAATAAAATAAAATACATACAAATATAATTACCACAGCTTTTGATAACGGAAGATCTGCATTAGGTGTTAATTGGCGCGGGTGATATCTGTCAAAAAGTATTATACCATCACTCTCAAATCGACCCATGCTTCAGCTATATAAAAACAAATTGTGGTTTTAAAATATTATAAAAAGGCGGATCACAGCATTGCCACAATTGTTTACACGTATCTCAAATGACTTATTGTATTAACTGACTGAGAAAACATACGTGCGATATCTATTGCCAATAATGAGAAAATACACTCTTTTACTGCCTCGTTGCTATCTTTCCTTCTTTCTGAGAAATTCCTAATGCGCTGCAGAAACTATTTGAAAACATTATGTTCCTGTTTAATTATAAGACAGTTGTGCGCCAACATACGTGTCAATTGCTAAACTAAATCTTGTAAAACTATACTGTATTGAACCCATACAAAAAGGAACTTCGCCAACAATTGAATCGTATGAATACGACATCAACAAAGGAAAGGAAAAGGATTTGTCTACTAATATATGCCATCTGTTTACTGCAAATATATATCTCATCTCCTGCGAAAATTGACAGATATAGTAAGCAAGAAGCAGTTGTTGACATTAGAAAGTTCCTCCAAAAAAATATGTAAGGTTAGTTTGTTTGCTTACGATATTTATTGAATGAATACTTTCTAAACAGCCAACGAATACCGAGATGAAGTAGCATTCTCCTATTTGAAACTGTAAAAGGTAAATACTATTCGTCGTAGAAGATGTTCACGCAGAAGTGAAACAACACTGAATGAAAGTCGGTAAAAATTGTATATAACTATTGGCACGTCCTGTGTTGGCGCACTTTTAGAGAGGTCATTTGTGCTCTCTTCCAAGTTGGTTAGTATCCTGTTTGGCAGGGCAGAGTGTGCAGTTGCACTAAGGTTGTGTTTCACATCAAATTGGAATTAGTTAAAGTTGTTACTGATTCTCAGTTACATTTCAGCTTTGGTTTCACTTCTGGGCTGAAACGTGTTTCAAACAATTGGTTTCCTCTTCATTATCTGATACTTCTGGTTATATTTAGAAGCAATGCTGATAATATAAATTGCTCTAGATTTATGCATGTCTACTTTAAACCTGTAATGAAGAAGGTGGAAGACTCAGATTATACCAAGAGAAACTAACAAAGAATATTTTTCTACTCTGAGCTATGCGGTTTTGATTGAAATATTTTGAAATAAACCTTCGTTTTCGATATAATTCTAGATTAGAGCTTGTTATTATTAGCTTTGCAAAGTACAAGTTATGGATATTTAAAAAAAAGTTGCTACACTTATTAATTACCAGATATCCCATGATTGTCTTGGTGTTACCATAGCAACAGCAGGTGCTGCCTATTAGCATGCTGTGTATACTGGCATGCTAGTGTGTATGGCTCAACAAGGAAAACATGGCAAGAAATTAGGAAATTCATTTGCTTTCTGTTGTCCTCCGTTGTACAAACGGATATCTCTGCCACAATAGAAAACTTGTAAAAAATCCTTGTTCCTTTCACACTTACAAGTTAAAAAACTTGCTGTAGAAACTTGCTCTTCTTTGACACGCGCAAATATATGGAATCTATACTAATTGAGGAGAACACTTGTCAAGGAAAACTTGTTTGTGTGTAACACGTTTTAGACGGAAAGCTAATTTATGCCTTGTGTTGAGTTTCCAATAATAGCGATCGGTCAATCGAGAAACTAGTGCGCCGGATAGTACTTGTAGAAGTTAGAACTTATCTTGTCTACACTTTTTTTTTAAGAACAAACTTAATAAGAACATTGAGGCTGAAATCGTCTGAAAAATAAGAACAAACTAAGAACAAACT
>JANVCJ010075268.1:0-11955 GCA_026413505.1 Epizoanthus ramosus
CCCCTACCCCATAAAAAATGAACCGTCCCTTATGGAAATCAAAAAACTTTTTCGCAGTAGTTCATAGAGTGATGTTTAGATTCAGATGATAAAATTAAAAAATATCGTTAGGGGCACTTTAAGAGCAAAGATTTTCTGGAACAGTAAAGCTAGGGAACCCTTTGCTTACATAAAGTACCGCCAATAATTGCCATGTGGCCAACATATATACTTGTCCTCCGGAGAAGAATTAAATACCAAAGGTTAAAAAAACTGGAAAATCATCGAGAACTGTAGTTCGTTCACTATGTTGTTGTACAGGTCTATCCGCGGAATTCACGATCATTTCTGGTGCCTAAATGTAAAAGTAAGCACTATCGAATCTGAGTTTGATTCTTACTTCTATTTAAAACTCGTTTGATGCCTAGCACGCTTTGAAATTAGTGTTTTTCTAATAATATTGCATATGGTTTTAGACATTTTTAGGCTTTTTAACCTATCTATACCACACTTGTAATTTCTATAAAATTTAAAATGTTGTACGTAACTCATATATATGGAAATAAATATCATTATTAAAGAAATAAAAAACAAGCCGCAGGTAAGCTCTGTTGTGTTATTCAGCACTTCTTGAGTGTACTTATCGCAAATTCACAAGTGCTTCTTTAACTCAACAAAGTGAGTGGGCGAGTTTTTTTTTAAATTTCTTTTATAAAATATAAAACTACAGAGACAAGAGAAAAAAGAGCAAATTAAAACAAACCTGACGAGTGACGTAGCTTCAGTGCATATGTTCAATTATAATGCACTCAGTCTGTCCAATCAGAGCACGCATTATATCTGCTTAATTTTGTAATTAACAATACTTTCTGTTCTCACATACATTGTTTCTCACTTCAGGGTTGTATTCCAGTTGTTGTCAGCGACGATTACATCTTGCCTTTTTCAGATGTTCTTGATTGGAAAAGGTAAAGTTTCATTCATTGATAAATATTTTTGTTACATAATAGGATGATAACTGTCCACTCGAAAGCACTTTATCTTTTATGAGAAAATGGGGCCCATTAGTTGATAATAGTAATGACATGCATATGCTTTGAGCACTACAAAATCATATTTCTCAAATACTAGTATACAGTGAATAGTTTGCACTAAACAGTAGTACACACATCTTTCATTTAATGGCGGTCGACACAAATTAGCTACATGAAAACAAGGCTATGAAGGCTTGGATCAATCAAGAAGACGGTCAAGTGCTGAATGAAGGCTTCTCAAAAAGAAAGATTATTTTGTTGTTCTATTGAAGAAGACATACCTGAAGCTTTAACCCTCAGCTGAAAACCAGAAAACAAGCACATAATTCACCCAAAGTCTTCTTGGCCTCACTTTCATGAACAATCGTTGACCAGGGCCACGTGCCAATTCGGCCATTATGAAAGTTGTGTATTTTGCATGTACATTTCTCATTTTTTCCACAAAGATGATCTCAGACAATCATTTAACATATTGTTGAAAGCTTTGTTCATGCTTTGAAAGTTGCATTTTTTGACCAGAAATCTACAGTCAAACACAACTAAGTTCTTTTCGTTGTGGTTTTAAATTTCAGTTTAGAATTCACAAGAAAAGACTTAGAAGGAAGATATAGTTAAGGTTCAAGTCATGATTCCTGATAGCATCTGCATGCCCTCCCCCTGTAACTACACAAACACAACCAAAACCAATCAGTCACATTTCGATTTTGTTATTTGGCAGTACATGCATACTGGCACCTAAATACAAGGTCCATACCATAAGTTATAGGTCTGAGCGTTTTCTTCAATTCTTAAGGCCACTTGAAGCACGAAGCATGCATACCATGAAGAAAAATCGAGGATCCATTTAACTTATGGTGTAAACTGAGCAACAAGACTAATAAAATATCTTTGGTTTTTCTGGTTTGGTTTCTACTCAGGCCAATATTTAGCAGTCTGTACCATACTGTAAGTTACAGACATCAAATTGACCAATGAGAGCTCTCTCAAATGTAGCAAGCCATAAATTATAAAACGTTTTAAGTGGTCGTCCTTGTTCCAGTGTCTTTGGGGTTTCTTTCTCTGGTAGTTTGACCCATGACAACAAGTTTTGGCTCGATGATAGAGCCCTCTTCAGGTGCAGGTCTTTGTAATCCGAGATAGGGTAACATTTGGGGAAACAGTTGCTAATACATGTTGGATGCAAGTTTATGTCTTTGAACAGTTTTTTCTGGCTCATGTGGGAGTCTAACATTGGGAGTACGTTTGTAGTTTATCACATTTTCAAATTTTCAAAAATTGGTCTGGCCCCGCTAGCTTTGGCACAATTCTATCTTGGAGTCCCATTATCATTTCAACCCTGGGTACTACCCCCTGCATGAATTTGGATCTTGAATTCATCAGGTTACTGGGGGCGGTCAGTCTTCTCTTGATTCGAATCACTTGATCTACTTACATGTACCTGCTGAGTGGGTCATTAAATAATCTGTGTGGAACATTACATAGCTGTAGGTGGAAGCTTCACCCCCCATGGAAGATCTGCTGGTGTTCAAACAGGGGTTTTTCCTCCATGCTGGTTGGCAGACCTTTGGTGTCTGGTATCTCTGTGGTATATGGACTGTTGGATTTGGACTTCAGGCAGTTGATGGTATAGCCTGCCCCACCCTGTGTCATCCTGTGGCAGTTTTGGTCCCTGCCCCGCACGTTAAGGCATATTGAGAAATCTTCCCTGGTGCAGGTGGGGAGTTCCCAACCAAGAAGGATTGAGGGACACTTAAAATTAAAAGCAGTTACTTTCCATTTCCCAAGAAAATGATTTTGAAAATCATATTATTTGCAAGGGGGTGTTGCTACGGAATGTTTTTATATATAAATTAATATGTTATGATGAAATACTGTATTGCTAATTATGTTTGTTGATAAATAAAGTTTGCTGATAATTTGTTCTTAGGGCTGCCATTCGGGTCAGTGAAAGAGATTTAAAACAAGTTCCAACTGTGCTAAAGGACATATCTGAGAATCAGATTACTGATTTGCAAAGACAGGTAAACCATTTTGTGTGTTGATTTATCTTATCCAACTAACACTACAATATTTAAAAAGTTCTTATTTAATAAAACAATTCCTGGTAGTCGGTATTCCCTGAAGTCTGAAGACTCCTGGCCTTGATCTCTAGCTATTTGTTCAGTGTCTTCAGGACTTTCCAGTGACATTATTTCCTGGATATATTTGAGGTTTGCTCTACCTCTCTGTATTAATTTTCTAACTAAAGAAATACTCTGGAAGCATCTTTCTAATCAAGGTATTCTGCATAAAGATCTTCTTGAATCTCCTCTGTATCCCAATATTCCTCAGAAATCCCTTTCAAATTGTATGTTCACAAACTGAGTTCCCAATGTATTCCTGACTAAAGGAATGTCCCGGAAACATCTCTCTAAACAATGTATTCTGCAGAGATCTTCTTGAATCTCCCCTGTGCCACGACATTCCATGAAGTTTCCAGTGTATTCCCTAGAAGGTCTGAAGTATTCTCATCACTACCAAAGATTTGCCGAAGAGATTATTGACATTACAAAGTCATGTTCTTGCAAATGTTTCCCCAATTATTCAATGAAAACCCCACAGCTATTCCCAAGGGCCTCTACATCCCATGAAAGTCCTCAATTTTCAAACCCCTTCCTAAATATGCCCTGAAATGAGGTTAAATAATTATGTACTCTCTTGCTGATTAGTTATTTCCAATATTTTCTGTCAGATCTTTCTGTGTTCTTTGAAAATTCCTTCAGGGAATTTTGTACCTAGAGTATGCCTAGAGATATTCTTCGCTAGACTTATTTCCAGGAAGGTATATGAAAATTCCAAAGCATGTTCCCAAGGTTCATATTGCAACGAATTTTAGGTAAATGCTAAGTTCCCATGAACTTTCCATGAATCCCAACAAGGTACCCTTTCGATGTTCTCTTGTCCACAAAGTACTCTACAGTGCTACTACTGAAATCAAGACCGGTTGGAGCGACTATCTGAAATGTTTCTACAGTAATTCCATCAAATGAAATTGCTCGAAATTGTAGGATTCGTACGGTTGATGCAGGAATCTTCAAACTCTGATTACCTTTTTTACGAGCTGTGCTGTGAGTGGCTAGTGTTTGTTTTAAAGTGAATCCCATTTTGGTGGTTCGTCCTTTTTTTTTTTTAGAACAGGCTGCTCTTGTTTCTTTCTTTTATCAGAATTGCACTTAGCTGATATTTTTTGGTTTATTAAATTTGATCAACTTACAGGGAAGGTATCTGTGGAATAACTATTTCAGTTCTGTGAAAAAGATTGCACTTACAACCCTGAAAGTTATCAATGACAGAGTGTATCGCCATCGAGCTTGGATGTATGAGGTAAATATAGTTTATTGTAAACATAATCAAATCACAATACAGTACTAACAATAGCTTATGATATAGTTCATTCACATGCATATCATTATGTTTTTCAGAACTAATTTACAATCTTTAAGAAATATCTGTCTATATAATAATAATAATAATAATAATAATAATCTTGACAATTTTGCAACTGCAACTATGAATACGGTTAAAATACAAATACTGTGGTGTGTTCCTTTACTTTACGAGTTGGTGAGATGTTTTGTGAAGATTTCTCTGTAAGCTATCTTTCTCTGTAACCTTACCGTGATAATCATTGGAGAGGTTTCTATCAGATTTAGATTTCCACATTCATAGAATACAACAATTATATAATCGAAAAAGCGTAAATGTGGGGGTGCACGAATTAAAGCGCAACATGATATATTAAGTATTCCATTCCTTTTAGTTTGAGGTTAGTAATATTGATGTGCATGTTAAAATAAACTTGTTAGAAAGAAAAGGTAGACTGAACAACAATTTCTCTATAAGTACCAGAAAGGTAGCAAGAACAAGAAACAAAGAAAATAGTAACACTAACATATAAAAAATATTACTTTGAAGTTAATAGTTGTGTGTCAGAATGAGTGAATCAGTAATCATATGAAGTAACAAGTGACGTAATTCCTCTGTATTCCTGGTGGCTGTGTTGAGAACACTTGTTTGGACATTCACTGCTGTTAAGGCCCGGACACGCGGTGCAACATTGCATGCAATCCACTGCGCAGTGGAAGAATTGCATTGTGTGGCACCCTTTGCAATGGATTGCGCACGATATTGCAGAAGCTGGATCGGATTCTACTTCAGCAACATTGCGCACAACGATTTCGCCGTGTGGCCACTGATCGCAACAGATTACATGCAATGTTGCAGAGGGTGGCCACATGTAATTGAAACAATTGTGCGCAATATTGCATGCAATGTTGCACTGTGTGTCTGGGCCTTTCTTGTTGGTAAACTCTTTTGGTCCAAGTACAGCCGACTTAACTTAGAACTATATTTAGAATATACTATAATATCTAGTCATTAATTCTATATGCATGAAATAGTCAACATAATAGTTATAAATATTTTAATACTAATACAGGATTGGAATGCGCCTTATGTGGAACCAACCAGCGAAAGCAGTGTAAGTCTGCATATCTGGATGAACAAACACTTGTACACTACGTTTAATGCTATTACCTGGAGGAACTGTTTAGAACATCTCCAGACACGTTTGAAGAAGTCTTCAAAGTTTTCAGAAACGTTTGGAAGAATTTAGAAACTCTTTCAAGAAATCTCCATCTGAGAACATCTTTAGGAAATCTCAGATGGGTTCAGATAATCTTAAAGGTTCAGAGATCTTCAGTCAGTCTTTAGAAAGACGTATCAAGAAGTGAGTAAACATAGTGGATGCTACCCTTTAAGTATGAATGTATTATATACATATGTATTATTTCAATTAAGTGCTCGGGGCATATATTTCTTTATCAGAATTTTTTTTTGGGGGGGGGGGGAGACCACGGCAGCTAAATTCCTGCATCGGTTTATTCTTTTGAAAATGGTGCAAACACATGCAAGTACATAACAAAACGTAATCTGTTTTAATGGAAAGTTTATATATCAAAGCAATTTGTTTTCGGTCTGGGAAACTTACAGCAGTTTTTAAGGCTTAAACCTCCAAAGTATCGAACTCTGATATAACAAAAACATCGATTTACTGAAATAAATTTTGGATCCCAAATGCAAATCTACCTTGATATTATATTACAAGTAATCATTGTGATTTTTTGTAACTAATAAATGAATCTGCCTGAAAGTTCTATTTCTCGTTCAGAAATTCAGTGCTAGATGATTTTTTGGAAATGCAATGCCTAATACAACACCACACATGTACACACACTATACATACACTATAGTATATGCACATACATGTAGCTACTAGACAGCACATGACATTTTATTCAATTTTTGCACTAGCTATAAATTATATATATAACGAGGTATTAAGATGTAATTACATTATGGGTTCCTTTATAAGTAATCTGCTTTGTTCCTTGGGACATATCGCTATATTCAGATTCCACTGTAGCGTGCTAATGTCTTGACATATTTGGCGACTTTACGTTAGATCCAAAGACTGATAAGCAAAATGTTAATTCAAGTAAAATTTCACATAGTTTGGCGCACTTCCACGAGAAGATTATTAGGCCTATTATTATAAGGCGTTCAATTTGACTTTTTTGTTATTTTGGCCGACGTTGATGATATACTAGGACAAAATTCTTAACATTTTACTTAGACATACCTTATTACTTAAAATGTCAATTTCACTTATTTAACACATAAGAATATTAACGTCCAGGTAATTAACGCGGTTTGAAGGGGCCGACATTTTTAATTCTAGAAAATTAACCCGATATTGAAGGTATCATTTTTTTCAAGAAAATTAGTGCGAGTCGACAAAACACTTTGTATTTTTGACAAAACGAAATCTTTATTTGGGAAAATACAACCGTATACCTTACTTCTGATCCCGTTAAAGTTTTTGATAAACAAACAAACATATGGATTGAGTGATACAAAAGATCCAGACTTTATGATTTTCTAAAAAATATCAAATGAACAAAGACTTTTACGAGTACGAAGTACCGGTTCCCGTTGTTTTGGAGTGTGTTTTGACATGCTATAAATATAGAAAATTATTGCTGTTAAAATTGTCGCGCCACAAAATTAAGGTTGTCGAAATTAACGCACTTAGGAAATTCCCGCGTAATAATATTAATGCGAAATTGACAAATTCGCGTTAATTTCATGTTGCGCGAATTTATGTAATACGGTATCTAATGAGAGCATGGTGACGTGATCATAATGAATAACATATTCTTCCATTATATGTAGCCAGTGTTTTAATATTGTAAAACTTGGTTATTTACTGTTTAACCTGTTTATATCAGAGATAGAATACAAAATGTGGCTCTATACTTGACTAAAGTAAAGTGTTGTCCTTTATATATCAAGATGGATCAATCGCTTTGTAAATTTAAGGCGTCATGTACTTTTTGATAAATTTTCATAGTGAATACCACAATCTCTTTCTAAATAGGGCCACTGCATGCTAGTAACGACACAAGACCGCCACTTGTGCAACCATTCTCAAACGCTACACTAGAAGCGATCGTAGCTTCGTACGTTAAGAAGTACATAGGTAAGTTACAAATACGTTAAGTGTAAGAGTACGCGATTGATTCTTACTACAACTTAACCGTCTCTGATTTGGAAATCGAATTTGTTTTCTTCTATAATCCAACTGAACTTACTACAACTAAACCGTCTCTGATTTTGAAATCGAATTTGTTTTCTTCAATAATCCACGAAGCAATTACAAATCAATATGGATGCTTGACTATTGACTATTTATGTGTTTGGGTGAAAGAAGGAAGCCTTTTAGAAACTAAAACAAATTTAGAACTAAAAATACTTTTGAGTCCCATTGTGCGCAATTATATTAGGAAGTTACAGAATGACAGATGTTCATAAGCAAAAGCTTCCAGGTATCAATATTATATAACTAGCCCGTTTGTTTTCTAAATTGTATTCCTTATTTGTATTAATACTTTGCTAAACGGCTTATCAGATCTGTCGGACGTTCCTGCATGAGGAGAAATGTTGGTGAACCTATATCCTCAAGACTAAATTATTTTGTAGTGTAGCTTGTACTATCTGCATAATTCAATCCATCGAATGTACAATCATTGTACAAATGGCTTCCCGACATTCGCAATCGTCACTCCCCAAATTACAAATGAATTCAAACTGAACTTCGTGATTACATATCAGTATTAATTATAGTATAGACTTCAACATGACTGCTTCTGTTTATTGGTATATGTAGCATTGACTATTAAATCTAAAATTGTGAATAATACATCAAGGGATTACTAGAAAATCTGTAGGTGCAAACATCTCTATTTTATACCACACGTACAAAGTATAAATGTTTCATACACTTGGAACTGAGCGGTATAGGAGAATAAAATGTGTCTTATATAAAGTACAAACCGACGAGGAACAGAGAGAAGAACGCCATCTTAATTGTGGCGGTTTCCCAACAGGCGCCCTTAATGCTCCTGTCTGTCCAGTCTCTCCCTCGGTCGGAGAATGTCCATCAGATGGTGATCACGAATGTGCAAATGACCAAGAGTGTGATAATAGGTTTAAATGTTGCCTTGATGGCTGCGACAGAAGATGTCTTAGTAAGTGCTTCACATTAACTGCCAAATAAGGTCAATGGAAACCTGGTGTGGATTTGTGAATGACACGCTTCGCTATTTTAGGATTTAGACTTTAAGGTGGCTGCTACCCTATATTTCACCAAATTAAGGGTGAGTTCGATTGACCGTATATTGCGGAATAGGAATACACTCGGGACCATTTGAAAATCTCTAAGCTATAACCTCTAAAAATAAAATGATTATTCTCAATTATGGATTAGGGTGAGCTGAAAACTAGTAGTTCTGATTCGTATATTTCTAAAAAGGAATAATGATCAGTTGAACAGATCAAAAGTTTTTATTTCATTCATTTTTGTTCCGGAATACGGTCAAGCAAACGTATCCTTAAGTTGGCGCCAAAACTAATTCGCAGAATTTCAAACAATTCGTCAAAATGTTTTTTATCTTATGCTTAAAAAATAAAGTAGCAAGAAATGGGAGTCACCGAACTAATTTACAGTACTATTCACATGCTTTTCAACAATAGGATACACTTGAGCCCTTATGGTGTGCCATGGCCATGGATGGATGCCATGGTAATCATAATCAGACTGAAAGCACGTCCGTTAATAAGCTAAAAAAGTGTTATCGCAACAACTGTTATACAGCACTCGTGATCTAGGAAAATCTTGGATCTTGAACGTGATGTCAAAAAAAATGAGAAGAGTTGGGAGCCAGCCTAACATCACTGGATAAAAATAGCGCGTACAATATAGAGAGCTCCGTTGGAAATGATTATTTTACTCAAATGTGTCATAGTAATATGTTATATGAATTTGTTCTATGAAACAAAGTTTTATCGTTTGGAGTTTCCTGTAATCAGAGGATAATTCACTGATATCATTGTATACTACCCCTGCTTCACTAGCTCCCATCCAACCAACGTCGCCGCCGCAAAAGCCGACGAATACAAGTTATCTTGACAACAGCACCATACGGGAACTTGTCAAAGCCTACCTTGATCAATATCTTGGTTTGTATGATTTATAAATACAAAGATAATATTTGAAGATATATAGATGTAAAATTGTTTCCTGGATAGCATTAACTTTACGATGCTCTTTTCAAGTTTGCCTCTTGAGATTGTTTAACATAATATATTTTAAAATTATTATTACAAATACTGTTAAAGATGACTATGGTTTTTTCATTCTTGGGGATTTTTTACCATTATATATTTTTAAAATAGTATATTTATTATTGCCATTGCTCCTGTTATTGATGAGTATAGTACTGTTTTCTTTGTAGAAAATATTGGGAGTATAATAAGCTAACCCAGTTTGCATTCCACTTTGACACCCGCCAAAACGACATTGTCAGGGCTGTTAATCATAATTTCATAAAAGCGGCCAGATATATTGCACTATTAAATTGGAAGGTAACGTCGTCAAAATAAGCAGATGACATTGCCATAGTTGATGATAATTTGTTGTTGATCTGAGCATTCCTGCACTTAACTCAAAATTACTCTTTTGTGTTATGAAATATTTTAAACAAGTAGATTTACTTACTTGATGACATAATTGCCTCTTGCCAAGAATTAGACAATACCAAAGTATTACTGATATCCTGTTATTGCCGAGCGCAGCGAGGCATTCCTAATCGTGTATCGGTTTGAGAGTTCGTGTCCTTCTGTTTGTCCGGACCCACTCTTTGCCCGCGCGGGTTTATGGGTATTTTACGTCATTCGACATCGCGTCGCTATGGGTACCTTGACGTCACTCGAAAGGTTTTGCCACGAGGAGAGCTCCAACATGTCCAGGCTGACACGTACACAAGGAGAGCTGAGACGAGGAGCGCAGATACGGCGATGGTTTTAGGACTTTTCGAGAGGAGTTTTGTTGATAATATATACATAGTCAAGCTTCAGGTGAAAAGCTCGCTGCAAACGTGTTCTGGCGTGTTCTATTGTATTCCTTGTGGTCTATGTGCTATCTTGTTTGTTTCGTGTAAAATTCAGCCTTCAGGTGAAAAGCTCGGCACTTCACTTACCACTGGTAACTGCTAGTTAGTTCTTATATCCTGTTGTTAGTTAGTTCTCCATTAATTATTACAATCAAAACGTCCAGCCTTGAATTCATTTCTGTCTTCTAATTGACTCTTTATGAGTTATAGGTATTGGTCAAATAGTTACCTTATTTAGAAACTATAAAATATAAAATATCAGGAGTCCAAATATATAATACTTAGGGAGCATGTTGCATGTTTACGTTGTTATGTGATAAAGTTCTGATAGTGGCCAGCAATATGAGGCTTGCAATCCCATGGTAATATTAATAGAGATAGTTAAATTATATCTCACGATATATTGATAAGAAAAACACTTGAAATTTTATAAGGTATTTAACATTAGCAACTTGGGTAACTGGTTATATATGTCATTTGTGAATAAGTCAGTTTTTTCATACTGCATGCTGTATGATAAAGTAAATTATGTTAACTTCTCTAGGGACCATGCATGCTCGTAATGGAACTAGTTCGTTACCAGTTCAAAGCACTCCAAGCAACGCAACTGTTGCAGCGATAGTTGATGAGTATATAAAGAAGTATTTGGGTAAGTGCATGTCATCATATGGATATTAATACCTAACCAGTATAATTTAATAATGAATTTGCAGCAATTAAGCATTAACTTATAGGAGTTGTACATATTGTAAATTGCTTGTTAACTATATTGCATGTCATCGTTTTCCCTTTTGGATTACGCTATACGTTCATCGCTTAAAATTGAATATCAGTGCATGTTCTTGTAACAGAGATTTGATCGTCGTTTCTCCCATTCCAGTTCGTATTTCCAACATGACGTGAGTGGTTCTGTGTCTCAATACTTTGTAACTTGCTCTTATACATTGTGCATGATGAACTGAACAGGTATAATGAGATATTCTTGAATGATTATTGCATGATATAGCGAGAAGATTATCAGATAGCAATTTACTTGCAAATTATAAATGTTGGTATTTATGATTTTGTACTATCATACTTATTACACAACGGTTTAGTAAGGTCCTATGATTTTCGTCTTGTGGAGCCTGAAAAGAACAGAAGAATACGGTCAGATGTATTCGCCGTTAAAGTGTTGACTATTGGTATTCGTATCACGTTGAACCAGATCTAGAATAAATGCTGTTTTGCAAACATTTAAAGTTGTGTAGCTCCCGGTATGTGTGCCAAAGTAAACACGTGGTATTGAACAGTTTGATGCACTTGTAAAATAGTAAGAGATAGAGAGAGAGAGAGAGAGAGAGAGAGAGAGAGAGAGAGAGAGAGAGAGAGAGAGAGAGAGAGAGAGAGAG
>JANVCJ010075278.1:0-11954 GCA_026413505.1 Epizoanthus ramosus
CAACACCCAGCTTCAATATATATTCCAATCAAACCCCCCAAACCCCTTTGACTGTCCCGGGCCCCCCCTGGGGGGGGGGGGGGGGTATGGATATTTTCTGGAACCACACAATATCTATGATTTGAGGGACTTTTATAGAACTCGTCTTATATTCCCCAGACAAAAAAAGGTTTTTTGCGATATCTTTTTGCAATATTTTGTAAATTAGCATTTATCTCTTTTTGAGCTCAAACAATGAGCAATGTCCTTATTACGAGAGACCAGAACTGTTTTTACGCCCTGTCTATTTGGTCGCCTATCCTAAACTAATGTTACACACTGGTTCTCCGACTTCCTTATTTAAGTATTTAATTTTAATGCCAATTATCATACAGCAATGACAGAAAGTTCTCAGTTCTGATTGGCTGATAGGAGTGCAGTTCATTTGAAATTGAGTGCAGATTTTTTATATTGCGTACGGCGCAATACCTGGGTTGATGTAATTCGAAAAACCGCTCCTGCATCACGCAACCACTGACTGTTCTACATGTACACACTATCGACAAGTGACAATCTTGACCGATGACCTGGTATTTGGATTTGCTTTCGAGACCGTCGATCAAAATATCCTGCTACAGAAACTTTCCGCGCACATTGTGGTTCCAGTAATATTTACAAGAAACGATATCAACGAGTTGTTATTGAGAAAGCCGCATCCTAGTGACCAACAGTAACCTCGAGCGTTCCTCAGGGAAACATTCTGTCATCAGCCGTCATCCCTAGTGATCATGATACGCAAGCTGCATTATATGCCGATGATACAAAGGTGTTCATCCTAAAAATGTCCGATTGCGAGTACCTGCAACCCGCCCTAACTAATGTTGACACCTGGTCTAACTGTTCCAAGATTAGATTCATTGCTTCTAAGTGCATGTTTCTTCTGTCAATCACAGCCGTACACGCCTCAGTTCTGCTTCTTCCGACGTCCAGTGAGTTTCCCTCTGCACTGCCAAAACCTTTCAGGCTTCTTACTTCAACCGAATCGTCCAGCTCCTTATCCTTTAAACGGTTTCTCCAATCCAAATATAATAATCTGCTCATCTCCATCCTTGATGTAAACTTCACCTGTTCATGGACATCATCTCCAGATTGTTCATGCCAGCGACCCACGAACTCCTTTCTGCTGCTATTGTATTGTTAAATTTTTAATTTTTATATTTATTGTAATGTTTTTTACTTCTTATTCTTAACACAGGGCGTGTTCCATTCGCTATTTCTCCCTTTGGGGTATTTAAATCGTTAGTGTCTACTTGTTATTTTTTTTGTCACGTTGTATTTCTTCTTTTTTATTATATCTCCCAATAAACCTATTACGAAGAAGAAGTGAAGAGTGAAAGTGAACGCTGATTGGCCAGTAAAAATATTTTAGCAAATCAGATCACAGTTGTTTCAAAGGCAGCTGAACACGTGCCGCGTAAATCGTTTCTCAATCGAAAACAAATGGCGCTCGCGTGAAATCAACCTCTGATAGATTACCGATGAAAAGAAAGATCACAACAGGGAGGTAATAACAGATTCTATTTAGGAAAGAAGGAAAACGCTTCGGCTCCCTGTGCCAAACTTTTGTCTCTGTAATGGCTGCTCCGCGAGCTCGCAAGTCTTTTCGGCGTTGGCTGCTAGAAAAGTCAAATCACCAAAAGTGTTGTGATTTCATAAGATATCTATGTATCAGTTCAGTGGGAAAACTGGCCTAGTGCGGAAATTGAGTTGACAGATAGTGTTGCCGAGAATGATCAACCCCGAGCGATAGCAACAAATACATTAACTGGCTAGAATGGAAAACGCAAAGCATTCCGAATCCGCATCGAAGAATCAAATGAATTGGGCATGGACACCAGGAATTTAACTGAAACGATGATGAATCCCGGTGAATTTGCACATTGGCACATTTTGCATTTCAAGCTTGATTTCGACAACGCAGTTTGAATATCAATTAAACGTTTTTAAATCAACCTAATTATCTATGATGGCCAATCAGCAACTTCGTCTGTTTCAAATGAGGCCTCGTCTACACACGTATCCGGATATTTTTTAATCCGAATTTCTTTTGTTCTGGATTTAAAATATTTCTCGTCTATACGTGGCGTATTCGAATCGACTGCGCCCGTCCACACGTATCTGGATTCACTCTAGTATCTAGGACTCCTCTGTTAATATAATATTGTCAACAGATCATGCGGAAAAGCCAGCATTTACGTCATCGGACTTATAATATCCGGATTCGCAGCCCACACGATTTCGGATACTTAGCGTATTCAAAAATTTCTTCTCTAGAGAGCGGATTCAAAAAGTCGCGGATTTACTGGTTGGATACGTGTGGACAGAATGCGAATCCGCAAAGAAAAAGTATTGCAGATTCGAAAATAACAGGATACGTGTGGACAGGACCTGAGACGAAATTATGTCGTCAGAATGAAATCGCTGGGATCGCTAGGATCGCTGAAAAAGAGTTCAAAAATAAGGAGAAAAAAAATGCTAAAAACGCTAAACCTAGGTTGAATTTGGGCGGCACAACCCTGTCCAAACTGTAATGATTACCTTCTTTTACCCCCATCGCTTCTGTCATCATCTCCATGTCACTCCAAGGTGGAGCATAGGCCATTGATTGTTCGCTTCCACCGCCCACGATTCACCACCAATCTCTCCATTTTGTTCCAGTTGTAACCTTCTGCCGCCATCTCTGCCTCCACCTCTCTCCTCCATGTATGTCTTGGTCTTCCTCTGCTACGCTTTCCTTGTGGATTCCATGTTAGGGACTGCTTTGTGATATTTCCCTTAGGCTTTCGTAGAGTGTGGCCTATCCAGGTCCATTTCCTTCTGCTGATGAGACGTTTTACCGGGTCTTGGTCTGTTATCTTCCATAGGTCTTCGTTCCGGATAGTTTCTGGCCACCTTATTCTTAAAATACTTGGACCTTCTTTTGCATGGCCTTTGTCGACCGCCATGTTTCTGATCCATAAAGCAAGACGGGTTTGACATTCGTATTAAAGATTCATAGCTTGGTCGATGTTGATATGCTCCGAGATTTCCATAACTTCTGCAAGATGTTGAATGCCACTCTGGCTTTTCCAATTCTAGCTTTGACGTCTTCATCTGTTCCTCCGTTGGTGCTCACAGTGCTCCCAAGGTAGGTAAAGGACTCAACCTCTTCAACAGCTCCTTTCTCTAATATGATGAGGTTGTTATTGTTGTTGTTCATTCTCATGGACTTTGTTCTGTCCTTGCTTACCGAAAGGCCAATTTTAGCTGCTGATTCTTCTAGAAGAGTAGTCTTCTCTTGCATCTGATTGTGGCTATGCGCCAACAGAGCAATATTGGCAGCAAAGTCCAAATCATCAAGCTGGTTACACATTGTCCACTGGATTCCATTTATTTTTCCTTCGCTAGTTGTTTTCATGATCCAATCCTCAGCGAGCAGAAATAAGAAAGGAGACAACCCGCCTAACACCTGTTTTTACTTCAAGCTTGTCAGTGAGGCTGACTTCGTTCAATATTTTGCAAGATGTCCCATTGTACATGTTTCTAATAAGTGTGATGAATTTCTCAGGTATGCGATAATGATTTCCATAAGGATTCTCGATCAAGGCTGTCAAATGCCTTTTGGAAGTCAATAAATGTAATATACAAAGATGAGTTCCATTCTAACGATTTCTCTTGAAATTATTATTCTAACTATCTAAGTGTTGCACTTTGGTCTATACACGATCTTTCCTGCTTCTCAACTGCTGTTTTCAGTCTTTCCAAAATTATTCTATTGAAAACTTTCCCAGGTGCGGAAAATGGCAGTTTAACTAGAAATCCTTCTTTCCAACCTTCTTGCACCTCCTCTTCCTCCCAAACCTTTCAATGACCTTCCACAACATGATCGTTGATGTACGAGGGGCGGCTGTTGAGGCTTCTGCCGGGTATTTCATCTGGTCCTAGAGTTTTTTCCGTTGTTTAGTGCTAAGATTGCCTTCCAAACTTCTTCTCTGTTTGATTTACCACAGTTAACCGGAAGGAAATTTTCTGCTGGTGGTATATCCGCTGTGAGGATTACTATGAGCTGGTCTGTTAAGCAGCTCTTCAAAATGCTCCGCCCATCTTTTCAGTTGGTCCTCTTTCTTATTTAACGTGTTTCCTTCCTTGTCTCGCACTGGTCTTTTAAAAGAGCTGGACATCAGTTGTACTTAGTCCTTGCACTAGTTGCTATTTCGCAGCTGCAGCTTTACTACCACTAGGTGATGATCTGATGCTGCATCCAGCATAGATCTCCTGAATTTCCTGCTAATACCGATGTGATCGATCTGATTAACAGTTACTTTATTAAGTGACACCCAAGTAGCCTTGTGTACTTCCTTATAAGTCTGCAAGCATTTCCCCATTTTCGTTCATCTGGCCCAGCCCGTGTGTACCCATTATCTTCTCGTATCCTGTGTTAATGGACCCAACTTTTGCATTAAGGTCCCCCATCAGTACGGTTACTTCTTCTCTATTCGTTTGTCCACAGTAGCTATAGCTTGCTGCCTGTTGTAAAACTCCTCTTTTACTTCTTCTTCAGCATCGTTTGTTGGAGCATAGCACTGTATGATATTTAGCTTGATCCTTCGGTGTTTTGTCCTAAAATGATCTGTGATGATTCTTGACATGAGATAATTGGCTCTCAGCTAATTAGCGCTTTCTGTGCCTCTATAGAGAGCATGATTCCGACTCCCTCTGAGTGATGTGCGTTCATCGGCTCTTTGTGACCTGAATATGGAATTTTTAACTCTCCACTTGCCAATTTAGTCCGTCCTACTCGAATCCAACGTGTTTCACATAACCCAAGCACCTCTAGATTGTAGTTTCTCATTTCATTTGCGATTGTTGTTGCTCTACCTGCCTCGTACGTGGACCTAACATTCCATGCATGTCCCTATCCTTGTAAACGCCTTTGGTGTTAGAAGATTCGGCAGCGTAGATTCCTTGCGGGTTTGTCCACTCCGTGTCATTCTTGTTCTTCTATTAGAAGGCTCTTCTACTCCAAATTCGCGACGGTTTGCGTATGTTGTCTCAATGTTTCCGTAGTCCATTATATCCACTGAGTAGGGGATTGGCCTGTCCAGCTTCGCCAGAGCCCCGTTAGCCAGCACGTTTCTGGATTGATCCAAACAGGCCTTCATGGCAACCGCAGCGACGTGAGGCCGTGTAGGTGTGGAAGTGTCGCTAACTACCGTCACAGACTTGCCTTAATGGGCAGGTGCTTATATGTGTGGGTTTTCTTAATGCGATTATAAATACCGTTGGATGACACAACGTGGGGAACGTGGACATTGTTAAAGAGTGAGCAAGGGTCTAGTAACGAGAATGAGGCGCAACCGGCTGAAACTGACATCGCTGAATACCATGCCATAACGTGGGCACTGTTAAAAGAGTGAGAAAGGGTCTGAGAACGAGAACGCGTTCTACTTGTTATATGTAACCAGTATGAACTTCTGTATAACTACTGCGCAATAAAGACAAATCTGGAAACACAAGGTTGCACTGAAAAGTTTACATTAAAACCGGACTGTCTTATTAACATGTAAAATAATGAGTAGCTAGCGACGCGGCGTCGGATACCACCGTACCACCGACACACCTATCTGTTTGGAATAATTATCCGCTGGGACATAATGAAATATTTAATAAATATACATCAATGGATGCAATGTGTACAAAATTGCACCATATATGGCGGTACATTTCCAGCTGGGCATCCTAGCTGGGTACGGGTGGTGAGGCGGTGTAATCATTCTAGAGAGTGGATGCAACATACAGTTTGACTCTCTAGAACTCGTAAGAACTCTCTAGAACTAGTTTGACTCTCTAAAACTGTTGCGCACATAGGCTACCAAATTAGGTTTTAGGTTCACCTAGTGTTGAAGTTCTTTACATTTATTCTCTCTCTCTCTCTCTCTCTCTCTCTAATAGGTCGGAGCGCATTGTTTTTTGTATCAATGCTATAGAAATGAGAAAAGTATTATAAGATTATTAATTAAAAATATTTTCATAGAAAGCTTAATGTGGCATTAGGAAATAGCGTCGATAGCCGAACATATTTATGTTACATTTTGTAAATAGTACAAATGAGTTTTTTTTTCTTATTTGTAAGATTTTTCCAGTCTTATATATGTGGCCAAGATAAATCTGAGACTAAAAACTCTGAAGCTCAAATCTGAGAATTGAAAACTTTAATAGACCAACTATAGTTTGGTAGGGGCAAGGTAGTAATCCGGGGGTAGCAATACCGCAAGTATATTTTATCATTACTTTTTATCTGGATTTGATAAATTAGATGAATCACCTGACAGTTGTTATGAATTTTTAAGCATTACATTTTAACAGATATATTTATATTTTTGTGAGATTAACGATTGTCAATCATCGAGAGCCAACGATACTTCACTAAGAAAAGCGTTGTATTAAATACAGATTTATTTTTATTGGTAGAAATAGTGCCGTGGGGATTAACATATTTTTTCTCAGCCTATGTATATATCAATCACAAAAATATACTGATCTGTGATCAGTCCAGCTAAGTGCTAATGGAAATGATAACAAAATATAATTTTTTCCTTATTCCAAAACAGCTATAAAGCTCAATCAGTTTTAAATAATTGATAACAACCCGAAAATAGCTTTCAGGAATGATCAAGCCCTAACCCAAACAAGTGATGCTCGGCTAACATTAATATTTGATTTTTGGCTTATTGAAAAAAATTGGCCGTTTATGGGCATTTGGAAAAACTGAGTTTGAAGAAGTGATTACTTTTAGTTGAATGTAAAACAAACTAGTTTATCAAGAACGACTAATTACCGAAAAATCTCCAGCATTCATGATGGAGAAAAGCCAGTCAGTTGGGTACATATTGATTGTACGGCGGCAAAACTATGTCCCTACGTACTTCACGCAGTGCGGATCACAATTACCAGAAGACAAAGAAGATTTTAAATATGAATTGGCGTCGGATGAAGGCGACGGTTACGAAGAAAGCTTTGCCGATTCTTCATGGGAGAAATCTCTTTGTTCAACGTTCAAGAGCTCAGACAGCATTTCAAGTGAACCTGCAGTTCGTGTCACTCCGGCGATGGACAGTAGAAAAGTGTACACCACGCGAACTCTCAGCTCCGCACTTGCCAATAGGTTTTCCTGTAATATCAACAAGATGACTTTTGGCATTCGAAGAAACTGCGTATGCGATGGGTATTATGGTTGTCCAGAAGAAGAAACAGACAAGAAGAAGACAGGTAAGACACTATCTTCATTTGTTTCAAGTTTATTGTAACGAAACACGACAGATGGAAGAACAGTAGACTGCGTTCAGTCGTATTTATAATGAAGATGGGTTTTTATAAATAAACGAACCTTAGTTTCATTCATTTGCTAAAATTCTCCGTGACAAAGGGTTATTTTCTATTTGCTTCTTTCCAGAATATAAAAAAATTACACAAGCATAATTTAGTATTCACATAGACGCTTACACAACGTGGAAATATAAAATACATCGAAATGCCTTGAAATTAACAAAAAAAACGAATTCAATACTTGTCCGACAAAGAAATGAATTTTCTTCAGCTAATTTTGCATTTATTGTTTAATTTTGAAAACTAAAGCCAACAATATTCTCTTTTTATTTTAAGTTTTGTATACGATTTCTGGAAGGTTCAATGCAAAAACGAAAACAATATATTATTCGCGTTTTGTCAACTGTCACAGTTGCCACTTTCCACCTGCTCAGAAATGTTTACCCGTCGCACACTGCGGTCAGCAATATGTTAATTGGAACACAAACAGCCGCGGAATATTTTGTGTGTATACTGTGTATATATATTGATTATTTTTTCCATTTACTATTCGATTACTTTTTACATTACAACATTTTAAATCACATTTGTTTTGATACTATAATACTAATAGTGGCGCGGTAGAACAATAGAAAAGTTCACTTTTGAAGATTTTTGGCTGATTTGACTTCTTTTTGTTCATTTTCAAATCCGACTTACTGAAGAACTCAGAATGATTATTTTAGTTCTGCAAAATAAAATTCCATATATGATTTAGTTAAGAGACTATTATTCTTCGCGGATTAATTTCTTAGTGAAACTGTTTGGCGGCTCGACAGAAAAAGCTTTCGGTCAAATTTCGGCTTCTTCAATCTTCAAAAGAATTATTATTGATTTGGTGGTTAAGCGTTGTTTCCATGGGCCGAGTCCCCTTTGCGGAGAAATAGGAAAGTTTGGTCAAAGGAACAGACGCAGTCGGTTTGGAGGATATAAATATTTCAGACAGCATAGGGAAATATGGGCATTCCGAATATACCACTTCAAATGGTTTAGTTCGAAATAAATAATAATGTACTACATATACACGATAAATTGTCACCGAAATTTTGGAATGCAAATGCTAAGTGAAATTCATTTGATTCGGCAGAAACTTCTTTCAGTCATCAATCAGAAAAGGAATGGTGAAATATAGCTATATTTAGATACTCTGGATGCCAGAGGTCTTCTCGCTAATGGGCCGACTAACAGCGAGCGCGAAGCTGGAGACCCTAGTTTTGAAGAAAACCTATAACATGCAGGATATTTTTTATTTCCACGTTCACGTTGTCTACAACACCCAAGATTTGTGCTTTTCACGTTCTATTTCTGAAGATGACGGTGAACAGGCGGCCGGTCAGCTTGGTGTATTCCAGTGTGCAGTTTGCTTTGTTTTGTCAATTATTCCCTTTCGCCGTTCTGGTCGCTTAAAAGCTCCCTATCAACTTTGAAAGGTGCGGCGCATGAAAAATTTGACATAATCGGGCCGTATAGATATAATAAAACATGTAAAATGTTATGGTAAACAACTTTCAATCTGTGAGAGCAGTAAACTGTGCAGACACAGCGTGAATGAACACTTCCGTCATCAGTGGGTGAGGACGCATTGGAGACTATAATACTAGCAAGCTATATATACTAGCTATTGTGTTTACACTATGTAACTCCATGTGTTCTAAACAATTCTAAACACGAACAGGTTGGTGCTATGCTAGTGTGAACACTAATGTTAGGCTTCAGTGCGACCTCCGCTAGTGTGTTAACGAACACCTATATACATCTCTCTCTCTCTCCCTCTCTCCCTCTCGCAGTCAGTCGGTGCGACTAGGCCTTTTCTATGGTTTAGGCTTTGGCTTGATAGCACTTCTCAATGCAGCTCTGTTGCAAACCATCTGTTGCGGCCAGGAACTCCATGCAGCTCTGTTGCAAACCATCTGTTGCGGCCAGGAACTCTGAGCTATGCCTGGTCGCTTCATATTTCTTTTGGCTAGGTCTTTTAGTCTGAAACCGGCTAGGTCTACCCTGGTTTCTGCTTCCGTCACAGAGCTGGGAATACAGCAGTTGTCTCGGAAGCCGATCCTTCTCTATTCTGTGCACATGTCCCACCCATTATATCTAAGGTTTTTCCGTCTATCAAGATGTCAGCCATACATGGCAGGGCGCACGTCGCAGGATTTCCTCATTTGTGATCTTATCCTTCCATGAAATGTTCATGATGTCTCTTAGCTGTCTCATCATGTATGCATAGGAGGGATAGTTACAGCATAGAAAGCATACCTTTATACATAGGAAGCAGAAAACGCCCTGATTGGCCGGATATTGTATAGCAGCCTTCAAGATACTGAAAGGAAACTTGCGCATGGCCATTCGTAAGATTCTTTTTGTAGTTACCGGGATAAGCGTCACTTGAACGATACCCTTACGATATCCACCGAATAAATCAGACGCGATGAACGCCACTAATGCTACCCTAACGTAACTGACAAAGAAAAATGACCGAAGGGCACCATATGACATCAACGTATAAGTAAACAATTCCATTTCCCATATCCATCAACTGGTTGGCGCAACTGGTAAAATCTCCGATTCCCAGTCAGCAGACTCGGCCTCGGGCCACGAGGACTGAGTGAGAGGAAAGGGGTCTATATACGCAGGTTATCACCCATCCAGGGGGATATCGAGTAGTAATACTCTCAGTCGCTTCATGCTACAGAAACCGGAGTTAAGCACCGGCACTGATAAGCCATGTTGGCTTCTTCAATCTTATATATATCTTAAGGCAGAACTTTTGTACCAATAAAAACTTAATTGTAAAATGTTTTTGTTACAGTATCGTTGAAGAAAGGCAGACCAGTGTGTCGAGTACCGTGGAAGAGACGCAGTCACAGCTTGCCTGCCAAACCTACCAAGAAGCAGAGTGTGCAAGCGCACACCAAGTCTACAATATCTAACGATTGTTATACCAGTAACGTCGACTTGACGGTAGCGACCCTGGAAAAAGAGAGTCACGTGATCAGCATGGAGGCCCCATTAGCCAGTACAATGTCGTGTGCCAGCAGAAGTGCCAGGGGGCTCAAGACACACCCTGGAATGTTCTACAGCTACGGCCTGGCTAACGGGTTCCATTACCGCACAGTTTGTCTCCCAAAACGGCGCGCGTGTGACGGATACTTTGGTTGTTGTGACGAGTTCAAGTATTCGTCAACAGGTATGAGGGAGATGCATCCTTTTATTCAATATATAAATGTCAAGAACATGAGCATACCTTGGGCAAATTGTCATTATCATTATCTTCCTCAGGTCATAATCATCATTATCATCATCGTCGCCTTGATCATCATTGTCTTCATTGTTATTATTATCATCATCATCATCGTAATCATAATCAATATCACCTTCAGTATCTTCATCATCATAATCGTCGTCGTCGTCGTCGTCCTTTATCATCATCATTATCATTTATTCTTCTTCTTCTTCTTCTCCTCCTCCTTCTTCTCCTCCTCCTCCTCCTCCTCCTCCTTCTTCTTCTTCTTCTTCTTCTTCGTCTTCTTCATCTTCTTCTTCATCTTCTTGTTACATTGTAGTTTAGAAATCACTGAGTTATCTCGTAAGAGGAAACAAATAGGCAGTTATATACATATAAGCACATACTTCTTCTCCTTCTTCTTCTCCTTCTCCTTCATCTTCTTCTCCTTCTGCTTCTTCTACTTCGTCGTCTTCTTCTTCTTCTTTTCCTTCATCTTCTCTTCCTTTTTCTTCATCCCCTTCATCTTCTTCTTCTCGTTCATCTTCTTCTTCTCCTTCATCTTCTTCTGCTTCTTCTCCTTAGGCAATGGTAAGAGTCTTGTTATATACATTGTAGAGAAGAAATCACTGAGTTATGTCGTAAGAGGAAACAAATAGACAGTTACATATATAAGCACACACTTCTTCTTCTCCTCCTTCTCCTTCATCTTCTCTTTCATCGTCTTCTTCTCCTCCTTCTCTTCTTCTTCTTCTCCTTCGTCTTCTTCTGCTTCTTCGTCTTCTCCTCCTCTTCTTTCCTCTCCTTCTTCTTCTCCTTCTCCTTCCCCTCCAACTGCTGTTGCTGTTACAAGTTTAATCTGACCTAACACTTGAGCTCCAACCAGCATTACCGTTGATTGCTATGTGCCTTGTTGCAGGTGTTGTCGCCCATGGGAGGTCAAGTAAGCAAGTGCTTCAGACCGAGGCTCAACTTCTCCTGTATTCAAGCCGCGCCGTCGCCACTCAGAGAGTAAGACATCTCAGTTACATGTAGTCAACAGTTCATAAAGTAAATGCACAGTAGTTGAACCTTATACGGAAAAGACTGTTCAATATTTAAAGGAAAACATTCAAAATTCAAAACATGGTATTTTTTCTTCAAAACGTGGTCATGATTTTACGTCACTGAGCTACTAAATTGCATGCATTGCTAATTAATCATTTGTATATATATAGACATAATCCCATTTCATTAACCATATTTCAAGTAAAACAAAATGCCAAAAGCTGTGCACAAACTTTGGGCTCATATCCATACTGACTAAATTGAACTCCCGTGCCTTTTAAGATACTTTTTGACTGTTAATGTC
>JANVCJ010075289.1:0-20393 GCA_026413505.1 Epizoanthus ramosus
TTCCTTAAGAGATGTACCCACCTTGGACCAATTTAAGCGTGGTATCAAGAAAGCGCTATTTTAATCAGATTTTTTTTATTTTTTAATATTTTTTAACATTTTATATATAGTGAGTATTTCTTGAAAATGCGCTATAGAATTATAACGTTAGAAACGTGCTAATTCTCCTCATATTTTTCTGTACATTTTTGTGGTGATTTTAGTTGGCTGTGATACTGATTTTAATGAAAAATTAATGATTTTAATAGTGCAAAGTTTTATCAGGACTATTTCTTCAGTGGCACTATTGTTATCGATAAAAAGTACTGGTTTTGAAAAGAAGATTTAAAAGAAGATGTTTCTGCACAGGCACAGGAATTACCTTTAGTCATAATAGTGTGTGAAAGCTTCCTCTAACCTATCTTTGGCAGCTACTATAATTTTAATTACCTATTACTGCAATTATAGTTTCTTGCTTTTCTAAAAATATGAAGAAGCTTTTTTGTTGTTTGGTACACCAGTAATGTTTAGTTTAGTTTTGTTTTATTGTAGTTGCGAATGATTACCACTGATGTCATTAGGGCAGTAATGCATAGTCTCAGTCATGTATTCAACATATGGCCTGAGTTCTAAAATGTGAAATGCCAGCTGGAAGCACAAAATTTAGCTCATTATGGCTTTCTAAAGTGGATGTAAACAATCAGACAGTTCGAGAGTGGTGTAAGAGAGGAAAGGATGATTTTCATGGTTACTGTGTCTTCTGTGACTCAGAGTTCAATTCGGGTGTAGCAGAGGTACTGGAGCATGACGAGAATGAAAAACACAAGAAGGCCATTAAATATACACAAGACAACAACTGCTGCTAGTACTCTGACAAGTCCAAATGCCAGTAGTGCTAGTACAAGTTCAGCTGGAAAACTTGTAGCTGTTGATTATAGTGCTGCTGCTCGTACAGCAGAAATTCACTGATTAGCTAAGGTGGCAGTTTCTAATTTTAGTCTGTGTTCAACGGACCATCTAGGAGATACCTTCAGGAAGATGTTTCCCGATAGCAAAATTGCTGCAGGATTTACTTTAAGCAGAACATCTTCATCTTATATTATAAGTGAAGGTTTGGCACCATATTTCAAAAAGGAAATTCTTGATGATGCAATAAATTCAGGTATGCCATTCAGCATGCACTTTGACGAAACAAGAACTGCTAAAGTAAAGAAGGAAATGGACTTGACTCTTCGCTATTGGTCACCCATCCAGAATGAAGTATGGGATGCATTTTATACCTCACTATTTTTTGGTCATGCTGAAGCAGACAAAGTGGTATCAAGAATGTATGATCACTTTGCTGAGGACAAAGTTCCTATGAATAGACTGATCACACTTGTTCGAGATGGCCCAAACGTAAACAAAGCTATCTTCCGGAAGCTGGAACAACTGATTAAAGATGAACATCCACAGTTTGCAGGATTTATTGATCTTGGTAGCTGTGTACTTCATATTGTACACAATGCCTTTGGCAAAGGCCTAGAGAAGTATGGCAAGGATATAGATCAGTTATGTTTAGATCTACATATTCTCTTCAAATACAGTGCAGCAAGAAGAGAGGACTACCAGAAACTCCAACTTGACATGGGGGTCGAGATACAGACATTCCAGCAGCACACTGAAGTATGTTGGCTCAGCATTGGCCCTGCTATTCGCCGAATTATTCAACAGTGGGGCCCAATATGCCAGTGTATCAAAGATCTTGAAAAGGATAAGAAAAACACACCCAAGAGCATCAACTACAAGCGAGCAGCTGCAGTGCTAACATCAAGTGAAAAGAATGTAACAAGGGTGCTGTTGGAGTTTTTAAACAGCACCATCCCCCTGTTTGAAGAGTTCTTAACTCTCTTACAGACAAGTAGTCCCACCTTACACTTCGTGTATGATTCCATGTGCCGCACCCTTCTTAAACTCATGCGGAGGTTCATGAAGGCTGATGCACTGGAAGGAGCATATGGTGCAGCATTAGGATCAATTTCATGCCAGGATGTGAAACTACAGCTTGCTGAAGGTGAACTTGTCATTGGCGATGAAACCAGAAAGGCCTTGGCAGTCTTGAAGCCTGAGAAACAGAAGGCAGCAATCCTTGGCATTTGAGCGTTCTTCGGAGCTGCTGTATCACACTTGCAATCAAGGTTACCTCTGAACAACAAACTTCTGAAAGATCTTGGATGCCTTAACCCTCTGAAGAGAGCACGAAAGTCAACAGCTATCTCCATCCAAAATCTATCTAGGAAACTTCAACCTGAACTGGATGCCTCATTAGTCTTGGATGAGTGGAAGTTGTACCAGGCTGATAGTGATGTTTCTGAGCTCGATACCACCCAGCGAATTGAACATTACTGGAATGCTGTGTTTTTGCTAAAATCTGTAGAAGGTAACAACCGTTATCAATCACTTCCCCTTGTAGCAAAGTCTGGACTTGTTTTGGCCCAGGCAAATGCTGAGTCGGAACGAAGTCTATCAGTAAATGCCAGAGTTGTCACGAAAGAAAGATCAGGTCTTGGGGAGGCAACCATTGTGGGTCTACGGTTGCTGAAAGAGGCAGTGAGATTTCATGATCCAGTGAGTTGCAGACCTGAGAATATTCCGATCACAAGAGAAATGAAGCAGTCTGTACGCTTAGCTCACGCTTCATACCAAGCAAGACTAGAAGAAGAAAAACTAACTGAGAAGAGAAAAAGGGAAGAAGCAAACAGAAAGGCAGAGGAAGCAGAAAGAGTGCAGAAAGAGAAAGAGAAGATGAAAAAAGCTAAACAGTCTTTAGCAAAGAGTGAAGAAGATCTGTCAAAGGAAGATGCAGAAGCAATAGCAGATTTAGAAGCAGCCGATGAGCTACTGAGTGATGCAACAACTAAATTACATGATGCACTTTCAGGCTCAGCTGTAAGCAAACAAAGTGTTAGTGTTGCGTCCATGATGCTTGACACTGCCAAGACCAAGCGAGACCTGGCAATGCAGCAATTAGGAAAATTGAGAGACAAGAGAAAGTGTTTGGACAGTAAGACTCACAGATTGTTAGAAAAGGCTATTTCGTCTGGGAAGGCGTGTGTGAAGAAGAAAGTTGCTGCTAAAGACAGTCATGAGACACCAGCTAAAAAGTCCAAGAAATCAAATTAGGGATATGCAGCAAACTCATGAACTGTTGAACTCGTGAACTATTTAATTATTGAACTCGTGGACTGTTCAACTCACAAACTGTTGAACTCATGAACTGTTGAACTCATAAACTGTTGAACTCATGATTTGTTGAACTTATGAACTGTTGAACTCGGGAACCCTGATCTGCTTATGTTTTGTTTTACAAGTAAGGTGCAAGATTTAAGTTTAGAAAGAACAGCTATGGTCTATGGTTGTTATACTCAGCCTATGATATTACACTTGTACAGATTACAAGTGCTTTAAACATTGAAATGGTGCTTTTACAATCACTTGGTGTCTGTTTCACTTGAATATAAAAAGAAACTTTACTGAAAACAGTGTGCATCATGTAATTATGTAATATGGTCTGAATTAGCAGGTATTTGTGCTTTGTTGGGTTGCAGTTAGTTTGGATAGTTATGTATCTGTTCAGTGCATGCTAAGTGGTAGAAAACGATGGCTTTGCAGGCCAACAGTCTCTAACATAACTAAACAAACCTTCCTATTTTTTCCTATTTTCAGACAAAAATTCCTATTTTACTCCTATTTTTGAAAAAAAAAATCCAATTTTCCTATTTTCTGAGAGCTGCTTGTCACTTGACGCCCTGCATGTATTGTAAGCAGTTCGAGGGTCAGCTAGGTATTACTGGTGCTAAATGGTGTGATATTGTGGTTTACACTTGTAAGAGGATGAGCATAGAACGTATTGCATATGACGTGCGTTTCTGGTCAACTTTGAAAACCACACTAAAGACTTCCAGCATTTTCTTGCTGCAGCAGTCAAGGAGTATCAAAGACTACAAAGAAATTGATGTATCTATCTTTTCTTCATTTTGCAACTTCACCAACAACAACATGCATTCTCTGGCTGGTCTGAGGCATCCATTTATGCCTATGTGTGATTTGTGCACTTCTGCTTTCATTTATGGTGAACTTGTTCAGAAGCTCAAATTCCAGTTCGTGTTTATAGTCCACACCTTCTGGAATGTTTATGTCCCGAATGTCTCCAAACAGATGTGGAGAATACACCATTTTTCTAATGCAAAATTTCACTAGATCCAGTCCTCTGTGGGGGCAAAATGCGACGTTTTTGTTGAATTAATGAGACAAAATGTGACCGAGTAATGACTTTTTGCCCCCACGAAGGACTGGATCTAGCTAAATTTTGCATTAGAAAAATGGTGTATTTCCAATGAATGTTCCAATTTGTAAACTGGAAGGTTACTAACAATATAATCTATATCATGTATGAGTACATTTCTGGACGGTGGCAGCAATAAGAGAGTCTGTGAAGCCAGTTGCACTTTCTTCTCCAAAGTAGCATGATGAAGCACCACTTGACTACGAGGATTGATAGTCCTTCAACAGTTCTTGTAGAAGCTTTTTTCTGATTTCTAAACAGTTCTCACCTTGACTTCTCTGGATAACTGGGTATCACCAATTTTGACATTACCATACTCTGGTAGCATTGGTATGCTGCACTTGCTAGGAGCCATGCATGAACATGTTTGATGGCAGACTTTGCAGCACCTGTGAGGCACTGGCGCATCTTCGCAGGATGGATCATCCTTAAACTCTTGTAAAATAATTTCCCTGAGGCATTAACTGGTAGTCTTAGCATACAGTTTCACTGGTTTGTCACATTTCGTCAAGTGTGTGCCAGAGTACAACAGCAGTGACGTGGCTGGCTCTTTATCTCTGCTCGCCCTTTCCAATTTCTTGCACAAAATCTCAACATGCCTTGGAGGCACATAATGGATAACCAGTTTTATCCCTTTGAAGTTCACCCCCGAAGGCATTTGTCGAGAACACAAGGCGACATAGTCCCCCATTTTCAAGGGAGTCTGTAACCCTTTCTTTATGTTTCTTCAAAATGTCGTGGTGGAACATTCTGTGATACTTGCTGTGCATTTTGGGGGTGGCATGGTGATACCCTCCTCCTTGACTTTACAAATCAGCCAGTAAAAGAGTCACTGACCCTGTTGGAGTGCACAGATAAATGTTTGAACGGTTGGGGCTGACTGTAATTTCAACTCTATCCTTCCGGATGACATCCTTCCTAATGTACTTTGTTGCTGTGGCAATCAAGGAAAGGAATGGTGTTTCTGGTGACCCAAGACGACCACAACATTCTCTAAAAGCCAGAGCTTTCTCTTTGGTATTTTCTTGGCCCCTGTATAAATAAAATGAAATAATATTACATTTAGATTAAATAATACTAATGTATTTAATTTAGCTTTTTTTATTTTTTTTTGTCGGCACACTCATCAGGCATTTGATAGTTTATAGCTTAGTTCGCAAATAATCATAATCGTTTGACAGTCTTGTGTATCCTTTCTTCACGAGTTGACAAGTTCTCAAGACGTATGGCCAACTTATAATTGTCGGGGTGATTACGCTTGCATTTGAACTTGGTAAGTTCATCAAATTTTAAATATTGTATCTTGGCTAAGTTCCTTCCTCGTTGGGGTTGTGCATACCAGTGTAACGTGTCACTTGTTTTCTCTTTCCTAACCTCTGCTCATTGGGCGGGATACTTCGTTTTGGATTGTTCAGTAGTGCCGATTGTTCTGGCATTTTTTGTTTACTAACCTTGAAATAAAGGAATACCAAGTTAGTCTGGTGATGCTTTAAGCGACGCTTACAAGACTACAGTTTACGTAGGTGATGTGCATAGGTGTTGAGGAAAAAGTTATTAGGTAAATATAATTCTTATAGGTTACAACTAGGATAATGCATATCATTCTACTTATAATTTTGTAGATATATCTTAATCTTGCCGTATCATTTCTTTGAATGATTTTCACTTTTCGCTGCTCTGTACTCGAAGGGCACAACTCTACGTCGTCAATGAGCGCTTCCCAATTGGCTAACCATTTCTATCACTTCCGAGTGTAAAATGTCTAACTCTCTGTTGAATGCAGTATTAACCGCAGCTCTGTCAGAGATTGTACTAGTTTTAGACAGCAACAATTGATTAATTGATAAAAATAGGTAGTATTTGTTGCTGTTATGCAATATTTGTTATAAAGAACTACTTGCCGAACTTTGTGGTCCCATCTCCATGGAGGCAGTTTCCAACATCTTGAGTGACATCCCCGCCATCTAACGTGACTTGTGCTACCTAGGCATCAACAACATGCCTCGCTTCTAAGGGAAGCCATGCTCGGCAATGAAAATATGTCCTTGTTGACGAACTTTTTCTAAGCAAAGTCCTGATTACATTATCAATTTGCCTCAGTGACACGTTGTATGAAATAAGGTCCCTGACAACTTTCCTCACAGTATCAGTGTATTTCCCACCACAAAGATTCTAAGTCTTTGAATTGTGTGAAAACGCATGCAAGCAGTTTTTCCAGTTCACTATTTTCTGCCTTAAGCTCATGTGTGGTTAGCGTGAGCAGCAACTGATAGTTCTTTTAGTGTATTTTTAATAGCACGTTTACAGCTCAAGCGTAAGTGATCAACTAGTGATCATGCGATCACGATATGTTTATATTCAGTCACATATATAAGATTACCTATTAACTATGAGGGGTTGGGTTACATATCGGTAACTAATATCACATTTCCCTTTTGAAACGTGAAATAAAATCTTAAGCTGCACTGCTTTGCGATGCTTGTCTCCTGATTGAACTGGTCGTTGTTCTACTGATGGTATTCCATTCCTGATTTGTCGATTGTAGAGCAACTCAGCTGGAGAAATTCCTGTCGTTGTATGAGGAGTGCTGCGATAGTTTAACAAAAATGTGTATAAAGCGAGTCGCCAGTCACGCCCTTCCATATGTGCTGTACGTATGGCTTTATTTAATGGCCTCATAAAGGCTTCCGCGAGTCCATTAGCCTGCAGCAATAATGGTGTGACTCGGTGATGTTTATTACCTTTCATCTCCAGGTAATCATTAATTTCTTCACTTTGAAATAGAGGTGCATTATCTGAGGTAATCTTCTCCGGTATCCCATGGGTTGAGAAAATTCTGTCCATCCGTTGGATTGTGGATTTTACCGTTGTAGATTTCATTATTTCCACTTCTGGAAATCTAGAATATGCATCTATGGGCACTAGAAGTGTTTCTCCTGTTGGATACGGGCCACAGAAATCCATGTGAAGAAAATTCCAAGGTTTGTTTGGCAAGGCAGTGATTAACAAGTAGCTCAGTTTCTTTGTCAATCCCGGGCCACCACACTTTGGACCTCAATAGCTGTTTTGTTTCACGATTCCTTGATGACCTTGATGTACTATTTCTAAAGTTCGTGTTCGTAAGACCCGAGGCACTACAATGCGATTGCCTCGTATGAGCACGCCATCAGCAGCTCAATTCGGGCTGGTGGTTTAGATTGAGGTGAGAATATTATCTCAAGTGCCTTGTGATCAGTGAACAATTCAAATTTTGTCCCGATTAGAAACATGTGAAATCGTTCACATCCGCACACAACTGCAAGTGCTTCACGTTCCGTTTGAGAATACTTTTGTTCCACTTCAGTTAATGAACGGCTTGCAAATGCAACATTTCTTACAGTTCCGTCTTGCTCGACATTTGATAGGATTGCCCCTAAACCATGTGGACTTGCATTCACAGTTAACAGTTTTCTTTTGCGGATCATAATCATGGGCAGAAAAGACGGACGTCTGCATTACGCGTGCGCGAAATCGAGTTTAGCAATGTCCTCCAAGCATTAGAGATTTATACTTGAAGCGAATGAGAGTTGTGTGTTACCTAGATCATTTGCCGAAGTTTGCCGCGTATCTTTGGCATGTTTTTGACTCCGTCGACAGTTCAGATGACAACTACCCTTGCTACTCAAAATACCCGAGCTAGAAACCTCGGAGTCAGATGTTAATATTGAAACCATGACAGCTGAGGATATAAAATCTCTGCTTAGCAAGAAAGGCATTAAAACACGCCTTAGAAGTTTAAAGAAACTGCAACAATTACTCCAAACTACTTTAAATGAAGGAAATTAACTGGAACATATATAATTATATATATTTTTTCAAACCCCTATCAGATACCACATCAATTCTATATCCAATATATTTTTGTTCAACCCTTAATTCCAGTAAATAACTTTTGCTATATTTTCTGGGGTCATTTATGACAATAATGTACAGTAATTACTCACAATGTGAAACCAATGCCAGCTGACTGAAATCTGTGATACAATCAAATATTGAAGCATTGGTTTCAGATTGTGGTTTCTCAATGTGTGGTTCTAGAAAATATTCATGCCACCCCCACAGAAGGTTAATGGCAATTTCAAGTGAGAGGGGTGTCTCACAATACAACATTTCTAAGGAAATATATAGGCCTGAACAGGAAATTCCTAAGGTGTGGAGAGGTTCAAACATGTCAAGAAACTGCCCATGGGAATGTATAGAAATTTTGACAAACTACACAATATAATTAATATATAAATTAAATATTATTTATGTTACAAGCACGTTTTGCAAAAACAACAGAAATTTTTTCAATTGGCAACCTTGGTGCTAATTCCAGATTGCCCCCATTTGAAATATAATGGGCGGCTGACCGTGACAAGACTGGCTTCACCTTCAATGGAAAGTCAACTGCTAGCCCTTCACCGTGACCATTCAGCCAGTAGTGCCAATGTGTTGGCAGTCCCTCGAAGCGACAAAAGTCAGCTTTTTCATAAAGGTAGTACCCCCTATGTTCTGAGGGAGTGCCCTTATTTCTAATGATGTATCTCCACACATCAAGATCCATGTCTATATAAACTGCCTTCGTGGAACTCCCCTTGAGCATCGATAATACTCCATTCTTGAAAGTTTTCGCTGCTTGTTCAAACCTGATTGGGGTAGGTTTGGGGGGCTTACAATAACTCCTAGAAAGAAAATATTATAAAATATTATAAATAATATCAAATATTATTTTTGCAAATATCAGATATATAAGAGGTATTTAATATTGCCTTAATTGAATCTTATTACTATTATAAATATTAGTGCTATTAAAAATGAAGTACTCTGAAATTATTCGAAATGTATTTCAGACTGGAAAAGGAAACTTGGCCGGATATTTAAGTTTTATGCATATATTATATATTATATTACATTATAAAGGTATTTTATAAAAACAAACTATACTATATCACTATCGTTTCTGTTAATGCTGCTGCTCTTTACATTTTTCCCAGCTGCCAAACTACAAGAGTCAACAGGCTTTACATATATACATGCCAGAACATTTTCTGAAAAGATAAATCAGAGAAAATGTAGAGCAGAAATACCAACCTGAGCAGATCCAAAGTTAGGTTGCTTGTTGGCTCCCAAGAGCAGGCTTCGAAGGGCCACCCCTTCCATTTCAAAAGATATTCGTGATCCTGTTACAGTAGATGGGATGGCAAAATAATTATGAAGATAACCCAAGGTCGCTGAAGATGGAAACCTCAAAGTTAAAGTTAAAAGCACATGGTGATGGTCAATGGTGACTAATCATAGAAATAATACTCACGTGTGAAGCGTTTCTCCGTTCTATAATTCTTTCTACCTCAAATAGTTTGCCTCTCCTTCTATTCGGTACTGTGTCATACATGACAACAGAAGAAATTGCATTCAGTTGTTTATAGTCCACAGAACTAGTTCGCCTCGACAACTCTTGGTGCAGTTTAGCGGACGCCATTTTGTTTCTTATTTCACACGGAATTCCGCTGATGTTGTACGGGCTCAATGTCCTCAATTTCTGGCCATGGTACAAAACATTTGGAACTGTAGTGATGCAGAAGGAAAAACCAATGACTTTCGCCGAATTAAAACTGCATTACGAAACTACGAACATAGTTTTGCTTTTACTGTCTCAGACTCAGAGAACGGAAGTTCTGGAGGTAAGATTATTTTAGACTTACTTTTGGATCCAAAGTCGTGGAAGGGAGGTAAAATTACTTATGGCTTATTAAAGTCATTATTTGATGCTGTTGAAGGAGTTGTATTAAGTCAGCATGGAGGCAGGCAAGACAAACTCATAATAGAGAGCCTCACAGTTCTTGATGACAAACTTACTGTTCCCAGTAAAATTTCAAATCTGAAACGTATTGTAAACGGGGGGTTAAGCAGTGGGGGAAGGGGCAGACGTAGCCCTACCGATGTTGTTGACAGGCTGTATATGGTTAATGATAATTCAGGATTTATAGGAGAAAAGTGTGGAAAAGAAGGAATTAGTGAATCAGTTTTAATGGCTGTTTTGGAATGCAAACCCATAACTTTACCGCAAGTCATTTTTACCAATGAAATGGTAAAAGAGCTGGATGACTTTAGAAAGAAAAGAGATCTGAAACCGCAACACATCCGAGACTGGATTTATGCTTTATCTCTCTCTAAGTGCAAAATAAATGAATCTAGTCTAAGCACTAGCATTGACAAAATGTTAAAGAAAAAATCATTGCTCTCTAAACAATCGAGAAAGAAGGAAATAATAGAATTTATGGAAGAAGAGTTTAGTTTGCCTAGGCCAAGAAATGAAATTTTAGTTGAAACAAATGAGGATGAAATAATTTCAGGGGAGGAAGTATTGAAAGAGCTGGTTTGTAAAAGCACATCCGAGATTGAAATATTGTTAGAAACAATTGAGAAAAATGGCAGAGAAACAGGCATGCTTACAGATGTTGTAAGAGAACTTAGTCAATCAAGAGCTCAGAAAGACGATGAACTCCAAAGTATGAGAAAAAGGCTAGCTGAAATGAAAGAGTCACAGCTGAAAGTGAATGGAAAATTGTCAAATGCCATGATGAAATTGAGCAAGCTTTCCACAAGAAACATTAATAAGAGAGAACAGAGGAGGGACAAGAAGATTGAAGAGTTGCAAAAGGAATTGAGTGAACGAGATGACAAAATAACAAAGCTCGATAAAAGTGAAGAAGATGCTCTGGAAAACATATATGAGAAAGAGGAGGCAATCAAGTCCTTGAATGAAAATTTAGATAGAGCACTGAAATCACGAAGGCAAGAACAAAAAATGAAGTCGTACTTCAAAACTCAACTTGAAAGGAAGAAAACTGTCACTCAGGATGAGCAAAGAAAAGAAATGAGGTCCATACTGAATGAAAAAGAAGAAGAAATAAAGGCCTTGGAGAATGAAAAGGTTAGTCTTGAAGAAAGAATAGAAGAATTTTTAAATTCTGAGATTTGTACATTCAAGGATGGAAAGTATATTGATGAAATTAGAGAAGTGTACCAGGATTTGATGTGTCTTGGTGTCGGTTCTAGAAATGTCGAAAGCATTGTGCGTAAAGTGCTAGAAAAAGTTGGGGGAATGACTGCAGATAGATTACCAAGGGAGACATTTGCCAAATACATGTATTTAGAGGCAAGGGGATTGGCCCAGATTCAGGTAGCGGACGAGTTGTTAGATGGTTGGGAGGGGCAAGATCGTACGTTGTATAGTGATGGGACATCAAAGTTTGGCTATTCATATAGCACATTTGATGTCATGCTAGGCACTGGAGAAGCTAGGGTTGTTGGTTTGAGGGACATGTATGGAGGAACTGCAGATGAACAGCTTGAAGTAATGAAGGAAATTCTAGGTGATGTGGTTGCAATGAGAGAAGGAGAAGATAAGGATAATTTAGTGAGTAAAATAATTTACTCAGTTAAAAATCTAATGTCTGATCGGTGTATTGTTCAAAAAAGATTCAATGATATACTTAAGCAGTACAGAAGTGATGTTATCCCAAGTGTTGTGAATGGATGGGATGAGATGGGTCAGGCTGACCAAGAGAAAGTTTTAAACATGAATGATTTTTTTTGTGGCTTGCATTATATAGTTGGAATGGCCGATCAAGCAGAAGTAGCACTGAAGGTGTTTGAGAAGCTCTTGTTTGGAGACGAAAAGGTTGGCAGTGTAAAGAGTGGTCGTGGATATTCAAAGGGGGAGTCTGGGACGTTGAGGGTCATTAGGACAGTTTGCAAGTCAGTACAGGCAAAGGGTTGCGAAAAGAGTGGTCGCCCTGTGCAATTTGCCACATTTTTGAGCAGTAGGGAAGAAATGTGTGAAATACCTCTAGCCCCTTTCCGTGGAAACCGCTTTAATATAACATTTTACAATGGAGGTGGTGTTTATTATCTTCACAGTCATTTATTAGAATTTTTAAGACAAGTTCATACAGAGAATCGGCTATTGGGAGCTGTGTATGATGATATACAGGTCAGTGCTTTTGTTGCGGGTTGCAGGGCACTTGGGTTGATTAGTAAACTTGTCACAGGATCCCTTTGGAGACTTTTGGAGGATAGAGAGGTGGCTGTTTTAGATATGTCTGCAAAATATCAGCATCTCTTGGCATGTTTTGAAAAGTGGGCAGAAGATGCTTCAGAGGTTTTGAAAGGGGAGTTTGTTATGTTTGATGGATACAGTGTACTGAGAGACAAGGTTTTTGATCGGCTTGTGGAGCCAAATGATGAATTTGATACTTTAACTCTCCAGGCACTTGAGTTAATTTTTGCAGCTCTTGTGGTGAAAACAAAACGCCTGCTGGCAGACCACCTAAAAGAGGGAAAGTATGAAACTCCTTCACAAGAGCTGCAAAAAGCAACCCAGAGTGTCATCAAGACAAATGTAATGCCAGAGCGGGACTTTGGCATGCTTGATCGCCTAATGATGGAGAAGCCGAGAGCAACAACTTTGGTTCTGGAGGGAATTGTAATGTACAATAAGAACCAGACTGGTGCTTGGAGGGACAAGCTACCCCCTGAGAAAAAAAGCCTTGTAGTTGAATTAGCTCGACAGTCTAAAGAAAAGCAGAGGGTACTGTATGCCAAAAGACAGCTTGAAATAAGAAATCGACGGGTTGAGAAAATGGCAAAGGAGGCAGAAGAAGAAGAGAAGAAAGCACAGAAGATAAGAGTGAAGAAGCAGTTGTTGATGGAAAAGATCGAGAAGGTTGGTTTATGGAATACAGAAGAGAAAGTGAAAGAACAAGTCATGAAGGCAAATGAAGAAAGTGAAAAGATTAAATTGCTGACCCTGCAAATCCAGTTTCAGAGATTTGTTTTAAGTGCAATTCATCCAGACAAAGAAGTGTTCCAGATGTCTGCAAAGGGAAAAAAATTTGACTCTGCCAGGCTTTGCAGCAACTTATGTCAGATTCTTACAAAGTCAAAAGAAGATCAAGAAGATGTTGAGAGTGAACAAATGCCTTGTGTGTCTCCTCCAACTGCTATAGCTCGAGAAGCTTTGGAACATCAAAAGAATCTGTACAGGGAAGAGGCAAAGGAACAAGAGCATAAATTACAGGCAAAGTTAAAACGGAAGGAAGATGGTCCTGGAACTGAGCAAGGAAGAAGAAAGAGGAGAAAGGGTGCAACTGAGCATGATGAAAGTAAGAAAGTGCCTGTAGTTCTTGTTCCTGAGGATTTAGTCGGGAAACAAGTTAGACACCTTTGTCAGGATGCTTCACAAGAGGAAGGAGAAGGAATTGTTGCTAATTGGTTTGAGGGTCATGTGCTGTCTATGGCTGGGAGAGGAAGAAATCCATTCTTTGATATAAAATATGTTGGTTTTGAGAATGTGTGGCAATTTAGATTAATGCAGCATTTGCAAGATGGTATTCTAGAATTATTTCCTTTAAATGAAAAGCATCTGGTTGGTGCAAATATTCTCCATAGACTGAAAGTGGGAAGTAGTGAAGAGTGGTTCAAGGGAAAAGTCCTTGGAGTGGTTCCTGGAAGTGATCCGCAGAACCCCGAGTTCAGTGTTGAGTACGAGGAAGAGGAAATCCCAGATGATGAAGAAGAGGATGAAGATTATAAAGAGCAAGAGGAGGGTTGAAGAATATCCTCTCCTTGAGGACTACCTAAATGGAGATTTAAGATTGTTGTGATTTTGAGTAGCAGCTACATGTAGGAGGCAAAAGTGGAGCTGTTGTGTTTCAGTTTTATGAGTTCAGTGATACCTTGATAGTGAAACAGACCAGCTGATGGATCAGCTAGAGGTCTTGTGAGTTCATAGCTACAGGGGACCCACTGACTTCATATATGTGCTAACTTGAAATTGTAGCCACTTTTGCTCAATATTACACTGAGTTGCCATGTTTGCCCACCCAATTTTGGTATAAGTAGTTAGTGAGTTCAAATCAACAAGATAGTTTATTGAATACATCTTATTACTTGTGTTGTTATGTAAATAATGCACATTGTCCGAGAATAATTGCACGGTGTTTAAATAATGCACACTGTTTTAACTTAATGCACAGTGAAATATAGTTGTTGATATATTGTGTTGTGTTGTGACCAAGTCAAGTGAGATCACCTTGAGCACACAGGCCAAGTTACTGTATGTAAGTTAATCCTTGTGTCTTGTCTCTCAATTATTTAGATACTGAGTTATTTTCTTTGAAAAAATAACCTATTCTGCTACTAAATATTATTCTTTTATAATTTCAGGTCCATTGTTGGGTGCACAACAATAACCATTGGTTGACAATGTCACATGTTTGATGAGTATTTTGTGTTTCAATGGGATTATGATGTTTCACTTCATTTGAGCTCCTAAACTCCCTGGTTAAATCTGTAGTATAATTTTTTTAAGTATTTGAGATATTTTTTTATCTTTGTCACATACGATTTTAAAATTACCTTTTAGGGACCATTAAGTATTGTTATTTGGCAGCCTTTTCTTATTGGCCTATAAAATTAATTGGTTTGGTCTTAAATAAACATTTGGATTGGCTGAGTGATTTTTGTTCCATTTGGTTCACAATTTGTTGTTTAGATTGGCAAATGTATTGACTTTTGCATCCATGTACACACAATTGGAATTATTGTGTTGATTGCATATTTGAGATTGATTGTACTTATTTATATAAATTCTGATGCATTTGGATATTCATAATTACTTGTTTGGTCACCAGTTGTTTCGTAATAAAATATTGTATGGTTTGGAGGGCCGTGCATAATCTGTTTTCCTCCATTACAAATGAGTCCTGTCATGTTTTATATTATCTAATGAAGAGTGATACGAACAATATTTTCCTCCAACTTTTCATGCAACAGTGTATCCTTGCAGGTTGGAACATATTGTGCGTATTACCATCCATTGAACAACTTGTCACTACCCTTTACTTTAGTGTCTTTAGGGATATTTGGGTTGTAAGCTTAAATACATCTTGTTGTTTGATACATTCCAAATTAATTTTTTTTCTTAAATTTGTAAATTATTATTGGAACATCTGGCAGTTGTCTTAGTTGATCAATACATTTCTGATTTGTGAAATTTATAATGCAGATAAGTTTGTTATGCAACAGATTGAAAGAGTTAACCTTGCTCACTGAGCTAGAGCTGCACCTTGTTCTACAGAGACTGGGAGTTAAGAGTGTTCACTAAACTGGGACTAATTATGGGGATGTGTATCTGCTCAGAACTTGGGTTTTATATATTAAAGACTTCAAGACAGAGAGTACAAAATCAGTTTAAGGGTGTCCCATACATTAACAAGCAAGCTCTCCCATGATGGCTGATTACACAGGTATACTGGCTGCATGGACATGTTTGCATATATATACTTTCAATTCATAAATCCAAGTTATTTACTCACTTTTTCTTTAATCCGATATTAATTTAAGGGTGTGCCATGCATTAATTAAGCTATATCTAGTTGTCATGGTCGTAAATAGATTTACACCACCAACTTTGAAAAAGTTAAAATAGTACTGTGCCCAACATCAATAGAACTTAACAGTCTGCTTAGTTAAGACTTATAAAGGACATGGTTGCCATGGTGACCAACCGTTAACAAGATGATGAGCTATGTATGTAACTCCAATGATGGCTGGATATATTGGCAGCATTAACAAGGTTATAGATACATACATTCATAAATCACAGTCATTCAGCTCACTTTTTCTTTATTCTGATCTCAAGTTTAAGGGTGAGGCATACATTAACTCAACTGTATTGGTTGCCATGGAAATAGAAACCATATATATCTGTCATAACTCCATCAGCAACTTTGAGAAAAAAATAGTTGCTATGATTTTTCCATAAAAAGTGCTCAATAAATCTGCTTAGTATAGTCATGCAAATGATATGGTTGCCATGGGAACCAACTGCCAATGTAATGTTTAGGTACGTGTATATCACAAACTTGCTGTTGGTGAAAACATATTTTAAAATAATACCATTATCTGATAATTTGGACTTGTTAAGTCTTTCCTTAATTAATATTACAGCTTTCCAACCTGTTACCATGGTAACAATGACGTAATCACACTATTAGCTGCATCATTTGATTGGCCACTAGGAAATCTACCAACCTGCCAAATTTTAGGTTGAAATGTTAACCCACTAAAAAGTTATAGAATAAAAGGTGATTCATTTCTGAGAAACATGGGCCTTTTTGGTGCCATTTGGTACCTAATACTTTCTTTTATATTTGTGTTTGAAAGCTGTCCAAAAAATCATACAAAATCTACATATTAAAAAATGTGTATCTCTGGTTTCCTTTGGTGGATTTCACTCATTCAAAGACCCAAATTTTTCAAAAATCGAGATCTACCAATTTATAGCATTTTTAGGCTGCTTCCATTAACTTCCAATTTGGCCCTGTCCTCCCTATCTATATTCTAAATCGCTTAACAATATTAAAAACATGGACTATACTAAAAATTATGGATTATAATGCTATTAAAATTCAAATTAAATGTAAAATTTTAAAAACCTAGAAATTAAGAATAGAAAGCTTTTTTAAAAAGATTTTCAGGTTTATCTTAAAAATGTCAATCTTTTGTGTCTTTCGTATTTCAATTGGTATTGAGTTCCACAGTTTGGGTGCTGCGTGGGTAAAAGCACGACCACCAAAATTGTTTTCTTTTGGTTCATGGAACAGCAAAGAGGTCATAATGTAGTGATCGAAGTCAATCATCCCATCCCATGTTACAATCTTACATCCCATCTTACAATAAAAATATATCCTCTGTTCCTGCTATGGTAGAGAAGGGTGCCAGCACTAATCTTGATAAGCACACAAAGTATTTCAAGGTACCTGATGGTACAATTTTCGACAAAGAACAAAAAGGTCATTTGTACTATTTAAATAGTGTTTCCTCTTCAAAGATTAATGCTAGTACATCAATAGAGTGGCATAAGATTATGGGCCACTGCAATTCTCATGATTATGATTTACTCAAATTTGATTAGAACTCACGAATTTTTGGGGATGGTCTAAAAATGAACCTTAGGTATTAGAGAGTTTATTCCCTAAATATTGTTTCAAACGCTCTTCTCTTTCCAGTAAAAAATACGTTTTACATGAGGCACCTATAGTTGCTCTTTCCATTGCCATGGTAACGGAATCCAAACAAACTTGTTTTTGCCAAAAAACTCCTAGTTTTTCTCTATTTTCTGTTCTGTTCATCCCCACGAGTCCTCTCAAATCAATGTCCAGTCCAAAACTTCCCATTTCAAAGGCCTGGCTCCTCAGCATAGCGTGACTTGTTGAATTGCGAAATAAAATAATTTTCATGAGAGTGGTGGCTTGCGTGTCTAAGAAATCTTTGCAGTCTTTCGATAAATAATATGCCTAAAGGGAATCCACACAGTTCCAAGTTAATTGTAATGAAGAAAGCAAAGAGTAAGAAACGAAAAAGGTTCCTGGGAACGCCAAAACACGTTGCAGTTCGAGCGAGAAGTCAACCGAAGCACGCATCAAGTATTAGTTTCGTGGACGACGCTGAAGTCAGAGACAGAGATCAAATCGATGACACGCTTCATGATCTTCCTGTTCCTGCTTCTAAGATAAAACTTCCAGATGCTGAAAGCGAATCTGAAGGGGAATATGGAGGTCCAGAACAAGCCCAAGGATATCGTCTTATTGATATCGACAGTCTGCGAGATTTGGTGGAACGAATTCATCGTTTGTCAACAGAAGGGAATTGTGAAGGTAAATATTTTAAATATTTCTAATAATAATTGGAAAATATAAATACTGTTTCTTTTTAAGATCTGTTTTATTTTCTATCTGCTCTGTTAAATAGCGTATTATTATAATATATTTATAACGACGTTAATATTTTCTAAAATATTTCAGGTACAGTGTCAGTTGTTGAAGATTGTACAAAGCGCTATGGACTTTGCAGCACTCTGTATATTCAATGCGACAGTTGTGGTATGTTCGAGTTTCTAAGTACTGGAAAGCATTGTGTTGAAGATCAGCTACCAAGAACAGTCCAGGGGAAAGACATAAACCATCGATCTGTCATTGCCGCTAATGAAACTGGTCTTGGTCGTGAAGGCTCTTCAGTGCTTTGCGAAATGATAAACATGCCCCCCCCGGCTGCCCCTTGTGCTTGGGCTTCCCACGAAGATGAACGTTACAAACAGCATCTGAAGTCAGTAGAAGAGGGACTCCAAAAAAATAAGTGTGGGAGTTGTCAGAAAAAGTTGAAAAACAAAGTGATGATAATGTTGTGGCAAAAGTGACTGTCAGCTTCTATGGAACCTGGGCCAAAAGGGGGTTCACATCAAATCATGTCATTGGTTTTGTTATTTCAACAGAGACTGGAAAAGTCCTTGACTATTCAATTGCATCCAAAGTTTGCAGTGCTTGCCAGGTGCAAAAAAAGAAACTTTCTGAACAAGACTTTGAGAATTGGTTTCAATCACACAACTGTGTTGGAGATTATGAAGGGTCGAGTCCCAGCATGGAGGCAGCCTGTGCTAAACAGGCATAGGAGCGAAGTTTAGACTATAACATGGAGTACCGCTACATGGTTTCAGATGGTGACTCCAAAGCATTTAATGAAGTCTGGGACGTATATGGTGTGTGTGCTGACTGTGACAAATTTGAAAAAATGCCAAAAACAGGCACTCAATATCTGAAATGGAAAGATTCGTTGGCCTACAAGAAATGGGAGAAATCCCATTTAAATAACGAGGCAGATTGCCATAGAGTAGTCAAATTGGATTGTGTAGGGCATGTGCAGAAACGGATGGGCAAAGCATTGAGAACAATCCAAGAAGAGAAAGGCCACCTTGAAGATGGTAAACCTGTGAAAGGAAGAGCTGGCCGGTTAACAAATACAGCAATTGATGAGCTGCAGAAATTTTGTGGTAACAACATTCGAAACAATATTGTACAAGGAATTTTGACGTCTGACCAAAAGAAAGAAGCAATTGAAAAAATGAGAAAAGAGATCAAAGCTGGACTTTACAGTCTTCCAGATGAGGAAAGACATCAGTTCTGTCCAGCTAACTCTTGGTGCTCATACAAGAAGTTAGCAAAAAAAAGTGAAGAAAAACAAAAACAAAAAAGCTAAAGAACTTCTTGATCCTGTTTTTTCAAAGTGTCTGGAACCAATTTACACCAGGCTATCACAAGATACACTCCTATCACTTTGTTTACCTGGACACACACAAAATCCCAATGAATCACTGAACTCTTTGGCTTGGATAAGGTGCCCCAAGCATAAATGGTTTGGGCGAAAACGCGTTGAAATGGCTGCAATATCTGCAATATTGCATTTTAGCTCTGGAGCTTATGCAAAGCATAGAACAGTGGAATTGTCTGGTATTCCTGCAGGTACTCTTACATCCAGTGAGAGTAAAAGAAGAGATGCTTTGAGAGTAAGAAAGGCAGAAAGAAGATCCACAGAAAGATACAAGAAATACAGGCAGGCGACAAGGAAAGTTACTTTACGAGTCGAAGAAGCTCATATTCAGAAAGAGGGCACCACTTATGAGCCTGGTGGATTTTAATTATTTGCTCTAGAGTGGTAATTTGTAATAAACCTCACTTGTTATGAATCTTGTGTGACCAGTAAACAGCAATATAACTTGTATTTGAATGTTCTTTCTAGCCTATAGTTCAGTAAATTGTGAAAAATTTATATACAAACTTTAACTTCAATTTTTGAAAAATTGGGTTTTTTGCCTGTAAGCGATTGCCCATTTTTATATTTCCTAGAATATTCATGCCATTGAGCTAATTTTTTCAGAAGTTATTCTTCTCTTGTAGGACCACAATCTAAGCGAAACAGTTTTTTGAAATATTAAATTTTCTCCTTGCATTTTCAAATGAAAGGTATTTTCGATCTCAGTGGTTGCCATGGCAAAATAATTGACTTGGGGAGAATTCTGATCCACTCAGATTGTAGTTTATTCTTCAAAGACCATGTCTGCACTGTTAGATTTTGTTGTTTTGATGATGTGGCTGAGAAAAAAAAATGGGCAGTAATTAACAATTATTCGCCGAAGGCGAAGTGAATAGTGGGGAATAGCCCCTGAGAC
>JANVCJ010075290.1:0-11951 GCA_026413505.1 Epizoanthus ramosus
AGCCCATACATATTTTCCATTTACCCTTTGTTTCCTACCTGCTCGGTACGAATGATAAGTACAATATAATGTATGCATAATTAATTAGTGACAGATTATTTGATACTGTGATGGGAGGGAGGGCAGCTTTACCAAGAAGTAAAGTAGGCCTCTATTCGACTTTGCAAGTTCTTGATACTGTGAGGAGAAAAGCAGAAGATCGAGTTTAGGGCAATAATTTTGACCCAGAAGTAGTCCTGCTCTCTATTTCTCAGAAAAAATCCATTCCCAACCCCCCACAGTATCAAATAATCCGACCCTAATACGAGATTTTTTTAAATAAGTTGGAGTTCCAAGATTTCAAGCTTGTCAGTTGTTCCAGTGCCAACTAACACTGAATCGCTGTGAATTTGTAAACTATCTCAATTTCTGGTAGACGATAGCAAAAATACACTTTAGTGTGAGGAATGAAAAGAGGCCATCCAGAGTTTAGGAGACAGGTTGTTACAGCCCAACAACACCAGCCATCGGCTAATACGGAGATTATGAAATATTCAGCTCTCATGCAATCCATATGACTAAAATCTTCGTCAGTGAGAAATGAGTGTTTTATGGTAACTTGTCCTCTACCTATTTAGCATGATCACGAATTGAGTAACACCAAATACTTTTACCCTTTAAGAGATGTACAATGAATGCTCGTGTTATGGGTTTTATCAACTATTCAGTTGTAAGAAATGAGTTTCACTTTCACTCTTTAAGAGATGTAGAATGAATGGTTATGTTATGAGATAAAGTTACGTGGTTCAAACTTAGGATATTTCAGTCTTATCACCGTTAGCAGTGAATAGGTGACATACAAAAAGACCATCGTTGTGACATCAAATGCCAATTGAAATTTTCAACTTGTACTGAGACGTAGTTTGAATGGCGTTTACTGCAGTGCTTGTATGGCGTCATTCAACCCTACCCCACCCCACCCCCGTGTGTCGCAGATTGTAATATTACTCAATATCACAGCTGTTTGGAGGAGTTACTAGGTCCGATGGAGATCAACTGCTGTGCACCAGCTCGTGGGCGCATAGCACTGTCATTTGAATATCTCAATACTGCTCTTGGTATAGGCATGGGCTTTGGACCGCGTAAATAGTTCTGAGAAGAAACCTTATTATTGTCCTTGTTACTGCTCTGCAATTTCGAGTTCTTTTCATTAATTGAGTAGGTACTTGTCACAGGGCACGTTTTCTGCCCACTGCACATGCACCCCACAGCCCAATGTCCTTCCGGTTTCTTAGAACTCTTTTTCTTTGACACTTCTTCTGTCTTGGAGTCACGTAATCCTTCTCCATCCGGGTTACTCGGGAGGATGTTCTTATTTTCCTTGGGCCTAGTAAGAGTAATTTGTCCATTGGAAGATTGTCGTTTTATGGTTCCGGATTTCTTGATAGCTTGTCCTTCCACGACCAAATTTATTCCAATATAGGGTGGTGCTGACACAAACGGCTAGAAAGGAACGAAAGTTGTTAGAATCTCAGTTTAATTTCGACACTGAACTGATAAAGGGTCTATCGCATGGTGAAATATTTCGTCAGATTGTTTCGCATTGTGAAAGTCACTAGTGTAGCACTCCCTTTGCAAGTGAAGGCTCTGACGCGCATGTATATTCAGGGCTCCATAACCCTAACCTAACGCTAACCCTAATCTGACAAACTGCTTCATTAGTTGCTGCTGGGGCTGTACCAAGTGCAGGTTTGACTAAAACGCAATCACAGTTACTGCTTTTTCACATTGTCGGTGACATAAAAGAAAATAAAGTTCGCGCAAAAAAGAAAGAACGTGTGAGTATGATATTGGCCATTTTATGCCTACCGTATGTTATTACACTGTGCAGTGCCTCGTATAACCTGTCTCGATACAGTCATGAGAGATTACAAGCTACAACAGGACCTTTTACATGTAGAAATACATGACAATCCGCAAATACCTGCTTGTAAGCGAGTTCATATCGTCCAGTGTCACAGTTCTTGTCTTCGCGCCGGTCCAAGACAACTGTATGCAAAGAAACAGGTTAGTTCTGTCAATCTTGACTCGTGGTCTTGCTATACGTGCAATTTAGAGATTTTTTCAAAAACGGTTCTTGCAAAAATAATTTGTTTATCGTATTTTCTCTATGGAGACTCTCCCGCTCTCCCACTCTTAAATTCCCTGAAAACCCCAATTCAAGGGACCCTCTATTTAACTCCCCCCCCCTCCTCCCTTCACACACACTAGCGTATTTTAAAAATTGAAGTAAGCAGGCACGTTGTAGAAAGGTAAATGATTGACACTCGTAATAATTTTTCAGTTTGAACGTTGGTGTCACAGCATCATATGCGTTGTGAACTCATTGTGTATGCGAAACAATGTTTGCCAAAAGCAAATAGTTTGTTGAAAAATAACTTTTTATATTTAAGCTGATATACACTGTGCATAAGTAATAAGCCTTTTTTACCTCTAAGGCGGCTTAAATATGGTCAGTCAGTCAGTCAGTCAGTCAGTCAGTCAGTCAGTCAGTCAGTCAGTCAGACAGTCAGTCAGTCAGTCAGTCAGACAGTCAGTCAGTCAGTCAGTCAGTCAGTCAGTCAGTCAGTCAGACAGTCAGTCAGTCAGTCAGACAGTCAGTCAGTCAGTCAGTCAGTCAGTCAGACAGTCAGTGTATTACTTTAAACTAAAAGTTATTGAAATCAAAGCAGATACTTCAGCGGTAAAACTTGACAGTATCTTATGAACTTCCAAGGGCTGGGTAGGGAAAGTTTTTCGGATGTCTTTACAGGGGAGGAGTGGGGGCAACGATTGGTGTGCCTCTCTAGGGGTGGGACAGGGGTTATAAATACCTTTCATGGTGTCATCTATGACCTGTGCACATAGTTTGCGAGTAACAGGTGTAGTGGCACTCATAGCGGGACTACAGTTGATTTCGATCTGTAGGTTGGACGATGAGAGTTAGTCTTGACGGTAATCATACGAGACAAAAATATGGAGAAGACAACCCAGGGTTGTACTTGACAATCGCAAGCATTCTTATTTTGGAATGAAAGAACACATTATACGACAAATGACATGACAACACATGAATTGTCACGATAAACGAACAAGGCCATTTCAGGTGAATAATTGGAGGCCAGTAACTATCAAGCGTTGAAAATGAACGTTGAAACCATCGGAATCAAGGTTATTATTATTATTATTATTATTTTATTATTAGACTACGAGTAGTCACAAGTTTAACTCTTGAGATCGTCGAAAGGCGCGCTAAAAGTTCGCGACGAAGGTGAGATTTATCGTCTTTCCTCGCCTCCGTTTTCGCGCTCCTGTTATTCCGCCAGCTATCTGCCTTTTTCCTCATAAATATATACCAAGAGCCAAAGACCAAAGTTCGTAGAAATATTTGAGCCTCCACATATTATTCCATGTGTCAGCGGTTGGGCATGCGTAGTAGACTTAATCATGTCTTGTCTATTTAACAAACATTAACCACTTGTGCTTAGGAATACACTTTGGGAGGGAGTGGAAGAAATTTTAGTAGAAACTTTGCACGTCAACTTCTGGACACAAAATTATTCAACCCCCTTAATTTTCCCTAAACGCTACTCACCAGCCAGGGTTTGTAGTCTTCGCCAAGCATGAAGTCTGCTCCGTACAACTCAAACGAGTTCTGAAACAGTTCATGTCAATGAATTAATTGTCAGCAAAACAGCTGGTGATATACTTTCACAAATTCTTCACCAATAGACCTCTTTCGATTGGAGGTTTGTTGTCCCATTTCGGATCATGCGAGAATTCCCTCGAGAAGTGTTTCTTTATTATTCTAATGATGCATCGGAGGTATACGATTAAAATACAAAGCAAATTTTCTAAAGAGTATTGTCACATGATCTGAAATGGGACAACAAACCCCCAGTCGAAAGAGGTCTAGTATAATAATATTGAGAATAACTTGAAAACTGCATAACAATAGGCCAGGCGGGGCCTTATTATCGTGGGGAGGGGACTTAACATATAAAGTTTAATGCATAGCAAGGATGGCTACGTACAGTTTCATTTCTTTAAAAAAGTGCACATTTGACCTGGTTTCGATCTTGCTAAGTTCCCTATGTAACAGTGAGTTTGGTACTTAGTTTGAAATTCAAATTTTGGCTGGTCAAAAAACATTTGCTCCTGTGGAATCTCGAACAGTTGACCATAATAAAAAAGATGGCGGCTTTACATTTACCCACAATGCCTTGCGAACCTAACACAACGAATAGGCACATAGAAAGCCATATATTTTTGCAAAATTCCTCACTATATTAAAATCATTGTGAATGCTAGTTTTGAAGTTTTTAGGACCTTTCAGTGCATTTGTATAAGTGATTTTAGGGTTTGCGTGCGCTACGAATTATGGGCAATTCACATTCACTGCAATCCCGGCATCCTAGATTACTTACCTTGCGATACTCGGGGATCTCCTGACAGGCCTCCAGTGCGTATATGATAGCCTGCTTCATACCTGGGTAAACTCGTTCGTCCCACAGGTGGCCCACATCCCGCTTCCTATTGTGACGCAAAGCATTAAAATAAAGGTTACCCGAATTCAGTGGGGTAGGGTGGGGATCTCTTGACACAAACGCATTCAGTTTGTAGTAAAGGAAGAGATAAAATCTAGAGAGGATAAGGGGGCGGGGAGTGGGTGGTGGGCTTCACTAGAAAATTGTGTATTAGAGACGCTGAGTTTTGCCCATTGCTGCAATTTCAACACATTTAGCCATTTCAGAAACTACAAAAGTACTGCGACCCGTCCACCCAAATGATTCTAGAAAGCTGTGCTCCAACTAATGTTTTGCACAATACGCCATCACGTGTGTTTCGCAAGCTACTGTATTTTTCACAATACGCGTTACATTATCTCGTCTATAAGCAATACACTTAGGAGATGCATTATGTGAATCATATCACAATTCGTGCACAGGATAATGATTCTGCTCTTCATGCCAAGTTAGCATCAACTCAGCTCGACAGTTGCAGCACTGATTTCTGGGATCGTTTAGATAGACGATTTCCCAACCTTTTTCAGTAGTTTCTGGAGTGGCGACTTTGTATCAACTTTATTTATTCCTAAAATATCCCAAAAGCAAAGCTTTTCATTCAAAGACTCTCAAGTATCTGTCAAGTTCTATGGTTTTTCAATGCCCTGTTTTCTTGATAAATATTGAGTACTTTCAAAGGCGGAGAGTACACTGAATAAATTTCATTTGAACAATTGTCCTATTTCACTATTACGTCACAGTTTGTTTACATTATGCAAATTCAAGAAAACAAACAAGTTGCAATTTATTGCCTTTAAGAAAGATAAATCATTGTTTTCTGTACATTTCAATTAATTTACAGAAAGAAATTTCTGAAGTTTCCTTTGACATTTGGACTTTCAAAATCTGCGATACTGTTGCATTGTGCGATTGAAGTGGGGGAAAACGAAATGTAAACAAACCGCATTTCATGCCATTTCTGACACCAGCGAAGCTGTGAAAAAAGTTTGTTGCTATATTTCATTATTGTTCATGTTGTCGTATGAATCAGGTATAACATAAACTTGGTGGATTTGAACCTTTACCAGCAAAATAAACCATTTATTGTTCATAACACTGCAAAACCTATGACGTATTAGTGAAATAGGGCAATTGAGTTGTGTCAACCATTTCAGCTAGAATTCAGCATGTACGTACTTCATGTATGCTTGAAATTCGTCGCTGCCCCACATGTTGTCGTCAGGCAATCGCTTGTCTCTGACACCATTCCTGCAATGCTTCTGTACCGAGTTATTGGCAAGATGAATGCTCCTGTATGTTAGGACAGAAATTGAAGAAACATTAACTGCTGTTAAACGGAGGGATGTTTTACCGCTGACAAGCAATAGCGCATATTCCTCAAATGTTATTACTGAAAACTACTTACACATCGTAGTTATCCAAGGTGAAATTCTGGCTACAAAACCTCAAGTAACAATCCTGGAAACAAAAGATAGACACTGATAATTAATAATTAATTAAACCCTATTTGGAAAGTATAATACAGAGTTTCTATGCGTTTACAATTTCCTGTTAAAAAGTAAAAATAATAGAAATTCAATAGAGTAAAATTAATCGAAATATTGTTTAAAAAGGAAGGTTTTCAGTTAAGTCTTAAATTGTTCTAAGTTTGTAGCCTGTTTGATTCCAGCTGGAATACTGTTCCATAGTCGTGGGCCTGCCACACTGAATGCCCTGTCGCCATAGGTATATTAACGCACTTTACATCAGTGCATTCCGAAGAAACAGTTGGGAACTGGCAACCATTTGTAAAGACAGTAAGATATTATGACTGGGACTCTAAAAAGCCAGTTTCTGTTTTAAAAATCTCGCTTCACCTTTTTACTTTTTAATTAAAACTTCGGGAACTGTTACTATTTTTTTTCTTTCCTCAACGTTTCTCAGGTACTGCAACGTTGGTCACGTGCAAACAATAAAACCTTATAGCGAAACATTTTAATTTGCTGGGTTGCATTCAACAACCAATCTGTTCTGAAACAATGATACCTAAAGAAGGCATTAGGCGGTGGATACAGGGGTGGGGTGGGATAGGGTAGGAAGCATGGTCTTGTTAAGGCTTTCGTTTCAACGTAGCCTGTCATTACTTAGCATTTATGTGACTTGTGAAGCTAGACCTGTTATTTCTATTTGAACATTTACACTGGACCAAAATTCCTAGCATGCCAGAAGTTGTAACAGCTGTAGTTTATAGACTCTCAATCAATAAATAAACTAGATGAATGAGTTACCTGGTAGAACCACAGTGTTAATGGGTTCCATTCCGTGACTAGAAACCATTGGCGGATATCAAACTTGGCTCCGTAGATGAGGAGTGGTCTCTCTGTAGAACGACAAGAGTTACAATGAAACAACAGTAATGGTGGACAAGTAACGGATGCCTTAGACTATGACTAAAGAAAAAAAATAGCATATGGAAAAGCCAGTGCAAACAGTTTGTGTTGCAACACAAACTTCCCATCACAAACTGTTAGAGTTTGTTTGCGACGTGTTACTTCTATATAATAATAATAATAATAATAATAATAATAATAATAATAATAATAATAATAATAATAATAATAATGGAATTTATATGGCGCAAGTATCAATATAGAAATTTTCAGATGCACCTTACAAAACAACAACCTGCACTGTCCTGTTGCAGCCTTCATGAACAGCTAGCTATAGACTCACAGCTAACATTTCCTAATATCCGAGACAATTGCGAAGAGCAGAAGGCACGAGCCTCTAGGGGGTCTGTGGGCATGCCCCCCAGAAAATGTCGAAATCTAGCCGCTCACAAATACAATTTTTAGAGTTTACCTGGTGGTATTCCCCAAGCAAACATGTTATATTATTAAATAATTTATATATAGGGCTAGGCAACTGCATCGGTTGCTTCAGCAGTGGCTGAGAAAATAACACAAAAATACAACACAGTCCATCCCATAATGCTAATCCTAACACTTCTATATATGGAATTTATTTCCTTATAAGGAATGTTTTCGTACCTATATACTTCTGCACGATCCAGCGACCTTCCTTTCTCCCCTGCGCACTTCCAACTAGTTTTAGAATCTCCTCTAGGCGATCCATACATATAATACCTGCAGGGTAAAGGAAAACAGGCAACCATGATTACAATCACGAGACAGGAAAAATATTAGGCCCAGGAGTTCGAGTCAGGAAAGCCATTACGGGCGGTGAAAAGCGCTAGTTTCCAGGGTGGTCTGGGGACATAGCACCATGTTAAAAGGTTGAGATTTGAAGCTCTGAGTTGACGCGAAATTGTCTTTCGTATCCTAACAAACACACCATCAGTTGTTTACAAGTTCAAAGAAAGACTTGCTATTGCTGGTTCAGCAGTGAAAGTCTCCAATGAAACGTCACTTACAGAATACGAGGGGACGTTCCATTTTTGTGTTTGAAGATTATGCGACAGGATTTACTAGCTTAGGATTTATATAAATTATTTCAATGAAAATGTAAATAAAATACTTTAGAAACAAATCTTTTCAACATTAAAGATTCTACGGACATAAGTGTCTACTCTAGTGAATTCATATAGTCATCTGACCTCTCACGTCCTCTGGCAACAAAGTATTGCGGGACAGCCACTGGTTCTTTTACATTATTTTAATGCTGAGATCGCATTCCGAATTACGCGTGATGTCAAATATAATGTGATAACAACTAGTTTCATTATATTGACTACATCTACACTAATCAACATACAAGTTTACTTTGTGCTACGCCATTCTGTCAGAGATGGTCCTAAATCACCTATACATGTGCACGTGTTAATACCACACCCACCTCGCCCTCTGGACTTGGCACCCGGTTTGATGATCCACACATTTTTGGCTCCGTCAATGTCTGTTTGAGGAAGGTGCTCCCTCAGCTGCAAACAAAAATTACATTCTCACTCACCAAATGGTAAAGTTAGCTAGTAAGAACATTAAGGGGGCACTGCAGTGAAAGAAAAAGTTTTGTTGCTAAGAAACAAGAGATCATCGTTTATGCATTAATTACAGTGGCCCAGAAGTGCCACAACGCAAAAACAATACAACGCAAACAAACATAGGCAGACAAAGCAAATAAAAAATTCAAGTATGTACAATGCAAATAAAAAAGTACAACGCAAATAAAAAAGTACAACGCCAAGAAAAAAAACACAACGCAATTAAAGAAGTACAACGCAAATAAAAAAGCACAATGCAAATAAAAAAGTACAACGCAAAACAAAAAGCACAACGCAAATAAATTTTAAAAAGTACAACGCAAATAAACAAAAAAAGCACAGCGCGACCTGCCGGGTCGCAGGTTACATAAAATTACAAGCCCCGGACAAAAGTACCAATAGATAAACCAGGCTCTCATTTCCCTTAGAAACAAGCATTTCCCTGTACTTCCGATCCGTGTCTCCGTGGCATACGCTATCTGACGTATCGCCGATGACAGATACGATAGTTTTATGCGTGTCTGGATCGTATGTCTTTACTAGTCAAAACATTCTTATACGGTGCAAGGGGGTGTCTACTGAAGTATCTTCAAATCACGTTCTCCCGCCATTTTCTAAATCATTATCTACAGTTAATCTCTATCTTATTTACAACATACTTCATTCGCCATTTTGAAAAATCGTATCTGGATCTTAGCTTTCAGTAGGTTCCTGTTCACTAAAAGCCATAGAGGTTGTAGCTTGAACCGAACCATACTAAAACATTTCTAAATAGACCGACTGTGAAGTACTGACCTGTGCAAGCACGCTCTGGCACTCTCTCAGGAAGGGATAAGCACTTGCTATGATTGCACCTTCACTGGAATACAACATAACACAAATTATTTAATATTTTAGATTTAACGTTGGAATGAATAAAAATGATTAAATATTCTCACATTCAGTTTGAATGGTATAGATATAGTTATTGTTGCGTTATTGTTGTTGTTGTTGTTGTTGTTACTGTTGTTGCCTTGGTTGCTTTTATTGTTGTTGTTGTTGTTGCTATTGCTGTTGTTGCTGTCGTTGTCACTGTCGTTGTTGTAATTGATGTTGTTGATGTTGTTGCTGTTGTTGCCTTGTTGGTGTTGTTGTTGTTGCTGTTGTTGCCTTTGTTGTTGTTGTTGTTGTTGTTGTTGTTGTTGTTGCTGCTGCTGTTGTTGTTGTTGTTGCTGTTGTTGTTGTTGCTGCTGTTGTTGCCTTTGTTGTTGTTGTTGTTGTTGCTGCTGTTGTTGTTGTTGTTGCTGTTGTTTTTGCTGTTGTTCCTATTGTTGTTGTTGTTGCTATTATATTGCTGCTGTTGCTGCCGTTGTTATTGTTATTGTTGTTATTGTTAAGTCTTATGATCATCTGGAAACTTACTGAGTTATCTGGTAAAAGTACTGCACAATCATCTCCCACGTCTCGTCGGTGATCCGTGAAGCCTGCAAGACGATCGTTGGAAAAAGCCTCATTAGAATTCTTGCTAAAATCTACTTAACTTACACAGCCAACAAATACGAACGTTCTAAAACGTGTATGTCTTACTATGTGTCCATGTGTACGTGTATGTGTATGTGTATATATACGTATGTGTATGTGAGTACGTCAAATTGACGGATAAAATATATTCACTATTACATTCACTTTTCCCTCTTTCTATGCAGTTGAGTCTGATGCCAGGATACCCTGTTCTTACCAACTGCATGCCTAAATTGGGTACAATATGTCTTATTCAAATACACAAGCTGAAATCTCACCTGTTTAGTGTCTCCGTCAATGTCCAAATGCTCCTTGATACTAATGAATTGTCTACAGGCCTCAAGCGACAGCGTCAGGGCTCGAACAGGCAACACAATGACACTGCCCTTACTACTTATACTAGCTCGTGAACTTGCCCTTGAGTTGGCCCCCCTGGAACTGCTTCTTTTCCTTGGACTTCTGGGGGGTTGGTTAGAAACCAGGTCAGTGTTACTGGACGAGGTGACGGCTTCGTCTTTGTCACTGTTTTCGCTTTGAAATTGATATCGAGATACGATCCATTTTACGATATTAATTGCTGCTGTGAGACGATAGTCATCTGTTGAAGACAAGAAAATATATCAGTTTTAAAAAGCAAACCGCCAGAAAATTAAAAAAAAACTGATATGATGACCGGCTTCAACCGAAACATTCAGGTTCTGGGACTAGTCACCAATACTAAATTCACAATTCTGAAACTTATTATTATTATTATTATTATTATTAAATAAAATTTATATTGCGCGTGTTACATGTGTATATGTGCACACGCGCATTACAATTTACTTTGTAACTAAGGAAATATAAATTATGTTTCTTGTATTCACACACTTAATATTTTGACATATTTCAGCTCTTGTTGTCCTGTTAAGCTTATAGTGTTCCATGACTGCAAAGGTTTTTTCTTTAAATTACCGTGACATAGCTCTTTATACTTCAGGATCTGTAACTGCTTTCCATACCTACAAAGTCGTCCTTCTCGTCATCCGATCCGATCCTATGACATCTTGGGAAGAACGTCGAGCTCTCAGCATCTTCGTACCATTTTAGATTTTTTAAGTTCATACACAAACCAACCTGCACCAGAGATTAAGCAGCATTAACGTCTGATTCAACCCCTCCGTCCCTCCCTATACCATCTACTGCAATACCTCCCACCAAATTTCAGACGCAAAAATCTCACCCCCCCCCCTATCCATCCAAAACAAATAAGTACATAAAAGGCACATTTATACACGAGTTAATCAGAGTTATACTTATTACTAAACCGTTAAAGCTTACATGAAGTATAAAAAACACAAATACTGTAACACAAGTAGAATCATTAAAAATGAAAATAAACGTTTTGTGTCAATGGCTATTCACTAGTTTGGTATATATACTAACACAATTATTACTAGTGCGAGGTCTATGTTTAACAATTGTTCCCGGATAGATATTTACCGAGCAGCGGAGCGGCGATATCCATCTCAAGTTCGGGAAGTAATTGTTAAATATGGACCTCGCATTCGGTTAATAACAGGCATTTACAAACCTTGGTCGTAAACGAGTACGCTCTAGCATAGTGGTTGGCTATCTGGTCCTGGAAGAAAACAACGACAAGAAGCAACCTTATGACAGACATACTGGATACCTGAACATTATGAAATTCAGGACCTTTTGGCTTCCAAAGCTATTTCCAATAATAAATTGTATAACTAACATAAGAATATTCAGTTACCTTTCTGAGAAACTTGAAATCGATGTCATCTCTTCTACAGGTCCAAATGAATGACGCCACAGCATTCCTCACCATCCGGGACTGTCGACAAAACAGAAAATGGCTTTTAACACTATGGCCATGTACGGATCCCATCGTCGACCCATGCAGGGGTAATCCGTCGGGGGAG
>JANVCJ010075301.1:0-11950 GCA_026413505.1 Epizoanthus ramosus
GTGTGGAACATGCGGAAGGTGGTGGCGGAGCTTGGTCCAAATCTATGCAAAAATATGTTATTTCTTCATGCAGTGCTTGGCTGCGACACGACGTCTCGCCCATTCGGGCTTGGCAAGGCTGCGTCACTCAAGAAATTCGAGGAGCCTGGTTTCCGAGACCAAGCCAAGGTGTTCGATGCCCCAACCTCAACTGCAGGCGAGATACAAAGAGTGGGAGAGAATGCCCTGGTCATGTTGTATGGAGGAAGGAAAGGAGAAAGCCTTGATGCACTGCGCTACCGGAGATATTATGAGAAGGTGGCCACCAAAAGGCCATCAAATACAGCCCCAAAACCTTCCCCCTTCTTCAGCAGCTGCCAAGTACCATAGCCTCCGTGTGTTTTTGCAGGTGAAGCAGTGGCAGTCGCAGGATATCGGATTGAAGCTTGAAGAATACGGTTGGAAGGTTAGCGGCGCCCAAGTTCTGCCGATGACTACGGACCTGCCGGCCGCCCTTCAAACGCTTTTGAAGATGATCAGATGCAACTGCACGACCGACTGTGCCTCCATGTGCTGCAGCTGCAGGAAGCACGGCTTGGAATGCTCGCCGGCGTGTGGACAGTGTCGTGGTACCGCGTGTACCAATAGCAGCTGTATCGATGACAGCGATGACGATTTTAAAATGCGCAGTGAACTAATGAAAGAAACATGTCCGAGGTTCTATTTTGGACCCCCTGAATTTTCTATGAGAAACTGTGAATTTGCTCTAAATAGCTATTAGGCAAGCTGAAAGAGAAGATGGTATATGGTGTAGTGGATTTTGTTGTGAACCACAAAAAAGTCACCAGATTAAAAATACTCGAATTTTGCTGAGACACTTATTATTTATGTGCATCATTTGTTTTTTCGTCGGTTTGGGGAAACCGAAGCGAAATTATGACACAAAGGGACTTCTTCTGTCACAAGCTCTTGTTTTTCTTTAAAAAAATCCGCGTTTTAATAACAAAAGGTCGAAATTAAAGGCACTTCTGGTTTTAGCCTCGTTTTCATGTTGTAAGGAGAGAGCTCGTACACGTTTTGCTAAATTTCGGGATGTTCCCGTGATAGGATTTTTGGGGACTTTTAGTATGTTCATCTAGACGTTCATTCTGAAATATTTTTGAAGAGAACGCTTTTGTGCGAATTTGTTCCGGGTTGAACCCTAAAATTACTGGACTAATCGTGTTTTTGACATTAACTTAGTAATTCGCATAAATGAGCCTGATGTTCCCCGTGTTTTCATTGTTTTAAAGTATGGCAAGCCGACAATAAATAGTGTGAGTTTTGCAAATACAACAGATGACAAAGAAGAGATATTTGCGGAACTATGTAATATTAATTAAAAAATAAATTGAATATTGAAATGTGTGCTATCTATACTGCTGGTTTCAGGTATGCAGCATTAAATGTATGTGCTCGCATTGTCTACTATATAAAAATTCAATGCCTGACGAGGGAATTCCACGTTAAATTTCCCGCAAGAAGCGATATCGCACGAATAGCGAAGCGATGAGTGCGATATCAGTTTTTCAAGTGAATTTTAACGTGGAATTCCTAAGTGAATTATCCTTGAATCGCATAGTCATTTATATATTTATTTATAAACATGGAGTCTTGTCCAATTTGTAAACAAAACTTCGGCGCGCGCAGCTGCAATTCCATGTTAAATGTGCACCGTCGTTAGCCAATCAGCGCGCGAGACTGATCTATACTATGCGATTCGATTCTATATTGGACATCCATTTCACTCAGTACCATCTTATATTCAGTATTCTGCAGTCCTAGGCTGCCTATGTTTTGCATATGTCAATCCTATGGCTATTCACTGAGAGAAATCAAGCAAGTGGAAGATTTTGTGGAACCAATTCTTCTGGTGGCTTCGCTATTGAAAATGTCTCTTTCCTTCCTATAACGTTATCAATTACTGAAACTAACTCCTGGTCTTTATCGCTCCATTTTGCTTCAAATCACCCTTGAAATGTAAAGGAAACACAAGTACACTGCAAACGAACTTCATTTTTACAGTAATATTCTAGGAATCCTGAGTTAGTCGTTAATTCTCAAATAAATTCTTATAATCTCCTGGGCTGCCAGTGATACAAATCCTACAATTGCGTGACCATTTGTATACCGTCTAACATGGAGCACTGACTGACTGTGGTGCAAAGTCTTGTAATAGCGTGGTCATTTTAGAGCTGAGACAACCTGCACGGTGTCCAAAAACAGAGTTGTATGGTGCCCAACATGGTGCACGCGTAAGGGTTGCCTGTGATAGAAACTCTTATAATCACGTGACTATTTGTATAATGTCTTAACATGGAGCTTGGGCTGCCCGTCGTACAAAGTCTTGTAGCGCGTAGTCATCATGTGTACAGCTGAGACTGCCTGCATGGTGTTCAACAAAGAGTTGTATGGTGCCCAACATGGTGCTCGCGTACGGGTTGCCTGTGATAGAAAGTCTTATAATCAACTCACCCTTGGAATAGTGTCTTAACACTCATCTTGGGCTGCCTGTCGTACAAACTCTTGTAAACGCGTGGTCATGTGTACAGCTGAGACTGCCTGTATGGTGTTCAACAAAGAGTTGTATGGTGTCCAACATGGAGTACGCGTACGGGTTGCCTGTGATAGAAACTCTTATAATCAACTCACCCTTGGAATAGTGTCTTAACACTCATCTTGGGCTGTTTGTCGTTCAAAGTCTTGTAATGCAGGCTTTTTCCATATCCATAATATCAGAAGGATCAAGAAATATCTGTCACAAGACTGTCTTCCATCGTTTGTTCACGCTTTTTTAACTAGTCGTTTAGATTACTGCAATGGTTTGTTGTAGGATTTTCCGAAATCGCAGATCATTAACTACTGAGGTTGCAGAACACTGCTCCTCGACTTGTTTTCAACAATGGGAAATACTCCAATATTACTCCAGCACTGCCTCATCTTTATTGGCTGCCAGTTTCTTCAAGCATTCAATTTAAGATTCTGTTGTTGACTTTTAGGGCTATTCATGGACTATCGCGTCCTTATATCAGCGCCCTCATTGCTGTTAAGACTAAGTCTTCGTATAGTCTACGTTCAAATGACAGTTTGCTTCTGGAACATCCAAAGTGTAAAATGTTGCGGACAATTGGAGCTAGATCATTCACGGTAACCGATCTACATCTCTCGAACAAACTATTTGCATCTTTTCGTCCTATCAAATAAATTTATATTTAAACATTCAAATTTTATTTGTAATTTGTTGATCAGCACTCTTATAGAAGTTTTTAAATTATTGTTACTGATTATTATTATTAACATTATCATTATTATTATTATTACCATTATTATCCCATCTGTATATTGTCTAACGTAGAACTTGGCCTTGGGCTGCCTCCGAATCAGCATAAGAAAGTCATAGACGCTATAGACGCTATAGATCGTCATGTATAATGTACCCGCCATATATGTGCAAATTTATGTGAATCAATTATTGAGCCATATGCAGGCACAGCCATCCTAACGTTTCACGGCTGCCGGTTTCTGTCTATTTCAGGAATCATGCCTCATACATATGCGCATGCGTGCTGTCAATTACTGATCATGTCAAATGTCTTAGCCTGTGCGACGCTTAGAATCAACTGATAATTAACATTTTTTCACAACTGAGTCAGTAGAAATAACCGCAAGAGAGGGATTAAAAGGAGTACAAATATCCCACGTTATTCGTACTGTAGATTGGTTATTTGTATATTGTATAAGAATCGCGCAGGGCATTTGAACAGAATATTCGGTGTTGTAAAGCTGAATATTTGTACTCGTCATTTGCATTTTGGCACGCCCTACGGACTCGTCAATTAAGAAACTGCAGGAGTCGTAAAAATATCCAGCCATACTACACACTGTACTGTTCAATCAGATATATTTAGTATTTGCCGCGAACTCTGATTGATTAATCAATCTAGGGTTATCCGGTGCTATTCACCTCCGGCTACTCATTCATGACCGCATGCGAGCGTGTGCCTGATATGTGAAGTAAATTTTGCTTTTCATGAGGAAAATAAAGATCTAATTTCAGTGTCTATTCACTGGTTTGACAAATACTAAAACCATTACTCCCTTCATTGTCGGTGCCTAGCGAAAAATGTACTGTAATTATTGTATACGTGTACATGGCGAAACAATTAAAATAGAAATAAATAAAAATATTCACCTCGCTGCATTTGCGGCTCGGTGAATATCCATCCCTAGTCACCTCCACTTCAGGGAATAATTGTGAACTACAAATCAATAAGTTGATTCTACCACAGAAATATATGTATGACTTAGCTAAAGATTACTAAACAGTTTTTTCACTATTGCCATCTACAGTGAAGATTCCATAACCATTCCCTGGGTAGAACACAATCTGTTACGTAACAGTAACGAGGCGTTGCTTGCATTGCTGAGTCTTACGGAAGCCGTAGCCTGCGATTCCTGTATAGAGACTCGATGACTATAGCTCCGATCGCTGATTCTCCTTATTTTCATTAAATTCTTCAAAGCGTCACGAAAATCCGTCTTCATGAGCGAATAGATGATCGGGTTTACCAATGATCTTAGGGCAATGAAGGCAGGTGCTACATCGTAGATTAATACTGCAGGAACAACTTGGGACTGGTCGAGTGCGAAGGCTAGTGTATAGAAGGTAATCGGAAACCAGCTTATAAAAAACATTATAGCTACAATTATGAAAATTCTGGCCACTTTGGCTTCCAGAAAGAGTCTTCTAAGCATTCGTCTTTGTCTGTTCCAAGAATTTTCCAGTTTGAGATCTTTGCGCATACATTTCTTTGCTTTTTGATAAATGCGAAACTGTACCCACACAATAACGATGTACGGTACCACGATACCTAAGATAACAGTCAGAAACTGGTAAATCTTATGGATAACGAGATGGAGATTCACGTTTCCATCCAGCAGTACCCAAGTTAGAGGCATAACTGCAATTACAATTGTGAAGCTCCAGCCGGCTGAAATAACAACTTTGAAATATTTGGGTACAATGTTATTGTACTTGAGTGGCTCCATAACGGCCACATAGCGGTCCCAGGTTACTCCACATAAAGTTGTTATACCACCGAAGAATGACAGCGCGTAGGTGATATTGAAGAACAGTCTCACTTTCTGTCGCAGCAAGTAGATGCAGAACTGAGTCAGTCCAGTGAGGAGATCAGAAACTGCGAGAGACACCACAAATCCATTCGTATAGGTTCGTAGCTTCTTGTTTGTGTATACCAACAAACAGACACAACTGTTTACAGTGATCACTAAAATTGATAAAACACCCAGTAAACTGACTTCAAGAGGGTTGCTTGACATCTTGTGCTCCTTGCAATCAGTTAAAATGTAAATTAGGTCCTAAGGAAATAACTCGTCTTGTTTGAACACAAACTTGGAATCGGCGCCAAACTTACTGCAGATTTTCAATCATCGTCAAGTTTGCCTGGGGGAAATTCACATGTATTATTCTTGTAATAAGTTCTTGACTAGTTTTGATATTACCGTTATTTACTCTGGATTCTAACCTTCTCTAATGTAGTCCCAAACACATCTAGTGTACGTCTGTGTGAAGACTCCTCTAAAGTCTTTAGTATCATATAATGTGAATGTCATCTTCAAACTGAACATTTCCCTAAGTATTCCTGCCAGCCTTTATAGATTTAATTGGCTCATTTACATGCAAACAGCCTTTACACCTGCTGACTAGCAGGCTGACAGCTCTGTACAAAGCAATATCGTTGTTATGTTGATGGTATGGCTATCCATTAGACCCATCTTCAATAATTGATATCCCTTTTCTACGTAGCAAACGAGAAATATACGTGCTCTAGTTCAATCTCTTTGTCGTTATTCATGTTCTTTCTATCAAAAAGATTATTAAAGTTGCTCAATCAAATGAAAACGCTTAACAATAAGTGACATAACTTATTCATACTGAGGAGTTGCAAAATTCAGAGTTATTGGAACATCTGTTGATTCTACATTGACAGCTTCGAGATTTAAGCACTTAATCCTACCGCAAGAATGTTCGAAATTGCGATTGGTACATCTTAATTTAATGCTAAAGTTGGCGGATTTTGATTTAAAAGTTTATGCGAAAAGTTGTTAGTTAATCACCGGTGGTGAAAAAAGTATGAGATAAATTAAAATAAAATTCATCATATCTGCTTTTCGGGTTTTTTTCAAGCTCCATTTCAGTTCAGAACTTGTTAAGCAATTGAAATCTGCAAAAATATAGGAATATTGATATGAGCTTGTGCTTTGCACAATGAGATTAGGATTCATATTTTATAAAACGCGCAGCAAAAGTAAACTCATCGAATATCACAGCATGGCGACCTCGCGCTGTTTGCACGATTATTGTTAGCGGAAATGCGCGTTACACGTCGAGAGCACGGAAATGTGTGGAACAGTGCCACAGCAGTTCGAGACAATGATTATGATCAGCTCAAGAGAATAAACGACAGAGATTACAAAGTGTTGGAAAGCACTTTGTCCCCCACCATAATTTATATAATCTTTGATTGAAAGAGCCACTTAAATTTTTGTTTCTTGCTACGTGTCTAATTAGCTATTTTCTTCACTTTAAGTGTAAACTTATGAAAATTATACGCCATGTACTTTCTTGAATTAAATCAAGAAACATTTTCTCACAGCTTCGTGCATCGGCGCTTCGTTATTATTGATATGTTAATAAATTTTCGCTCTGACTTGTGTGCTTGAAAATCGCCAGCAATATATTAGTATTGTGAAATTTTGACATGTGAAAAAGAGATATATTAAACAGTTGAAATTATATATGCTCTAAGAATATCGAACAAAAAGAAATTTACTTTCATACTACATCAAGTTATCAGCCCCAATGAAATCTGTTTCACAAAGTGTTCTGACCTCTTTACCGTTCAAATTGCTGACATAACATCCAATATTTTTTGGTTTCTATGATGAATTTAATTGTCAACCTGCACTCGATGAATTATATTACAGAGAATATTACAACATATCTTAAACGATGCAGATGTGTTTTACAAAGTCAGCGTTAAGCGTTAATGACTGCCATACGCATTAGTTGCCAATGCATTGCGCCAATTTGGTACATACATGAACTATTGCTCTGACATAAAGTGACATAAAGCGACACGGTTTATGATGAAACGAATCTGGTTATTTCCGGCGTTGCATAGTAATGGCCAAACAATACTATACAATACAATAATAAATGTAAATGAAAATCTATATCTTCAGAAACCCTCTGTTGGCTACACTCGACCAATTGCTTCTATGTATAAACTTTCCTTTCCCCTCGCCTCGTGTAGTATTTGCTATTTGCGACCGGGAAGAATATTATGTTCGTATGTATAATAAGGCTCACTAATAAAACTTGTTGTTGTTGTTGTTGTTTGTTACTGCAATGTTCTCTTCTATTTATTGAATAAACGCGCATGTCTCTTTAACACAAGCCGTGGTAGAAACGAGTGATGCTGACTGAATGAACTAAAAGTTATATACTAAAAGAATATAGTTGACAAGTTGTGAACTGACGCAAGTACATGCAAAATGCAAGGACGTAAGCCACATGATAAGTACCTACACGCATGCGTGGAGTATTTATTCCCTGAGTCTGTACTTTCGTCGTCTCAATTCTCACCAGAAATCGTGCAACAACAAACACTTGTAAAAGCACGCGAAGAATGAACGTGAGAACGGACATCCCTTTCAGATTAGCTAGCTTGCACTTCCATTTTCTGGCTCTTTGCTTGTGCTCAAGCCGTTAGTGGGAGTGATTAGGTTTATGTCTAAAATCATTTCTCTGTCTTTCGGTGCATACTCTACTGCGCATGGTCAGAAAATAGAAAATTAAATCAACTATATATTATTAGCTACTACAGCAATGTATTACTCATTGGAAACCATGCTTAATGTTTCTGAAACATTAAAATACAGAAAATACACTAAAGTCCACGATTCGAAGAGGTTTATTTCGTACATCTCATTTCACTAACTGAGTAACACGCTGAATATTTTCGCACAATCCCCATTTTGAGTCCCAATGACTGAGGCAGACAGTGAGACTCTTTGCGATGTTGGTGGATAATATTTAGAACCAACATATGAAAAAGCGATAGAAACTTCAGTTCCGTAGAATATTGTCTAGGACACAATAACATTTAAGCATCTTCGACTTTATCAGGAGTAAGAAACGTTTAAATTTGTTATACTAGTTGGGCCAAAACTCGCTCAGGAGCCGCCATTTTGAAAAACTGGTCACGTGTCCACCCTGATGGCGTATTACCTGGCATGACTTGGCTCACCCCACTTATCGCGTGAGCGAGGTTTATAGCTCAGTCGGTAAGATTTTGGACTGCTATCCAGGAAGCCCCGCGTTCGATACCCGACCAGGCCTGGGTGGGTATTTTATTTTGTGTGATCTTCTTTCGCCACACCGTCCTTGGACAGGAAAGTTAAGCCATTGATCGCCTCGGCTCCAGGTTTATCAGTTGCGTCAGTTACGTCAGTTACGGCGGGTTACCGACATAAAATTAAGGTTGCTACTTTCTTAATATGGAGTGTCTGCAATCATGAAGCAAGCCTTTTCTTAGCTTGGCGATTTGTCGAGTGAAGAAAGCTTGTAACGCTACTCCTGTTAGTGCGGATTTGAAGGCCAAGTATCAGATTCTTTCGAGGAGCAATTGTTTTGAAGATCAATTACACGCTTTTTATTAATAGGAACAACCTTTATATAAGGACAACGAGGCTCAGATCGCCCAAAATTTAATAACTATTTAAGAACAATTTGAGGCTGGGAATACTTGGAACTATAACAATAACATTTACCTTGCTCTTTTACAGCAATTTTTTTAAAGAACAAGTTAAAAACAATTTGAGGCTGAAATGCCCAAAATAATAAGAACAGTGAGCCTTAGCTAAAATATCTGGTTCTTAAAAAAAAATGCGTGGATATTGTCACACACACACGAATCCTCATGTTACACAACGCCGAGTACGCGGACATTGAGAGAAAGTTGAGCTATATAAAAAAAAAAAGTAAATAAGTGACTTTATTTAAGTGTCAAATCTTCTAGCTCATATGAACTAATCGGGGACACTGGGCCTACGGTTTAACGTCCTTATCCGAGAAGACGAGAAGATATACCACTCGAGACAGGACACTACTGCACTCCAGCTCCGTGGCAGTACATTTATGATTCATCAACAATTCGGAGGTCAATCAGAAGGGCGTACGCAACATAATTTTTCTTGACCGACGCTTTATTGGGAGATACTCAATACAGTTTCCCCATACTGTACTCAGGTGCTATAAAAAGCACAGCCTCACCATAAAGCTTTGGATGTTGAGCTTTTGGTGAACTTGGAAAAAACCTGCAGATATTTTTGGTTAACTTGAAAGTGTTACCTCAAAAAAATGTAGTTTGTGTTATTAGATTTATGGGAGCTGATTTATGCACGATTTTAATAGTTTAAATTTTTCACCTGCATTTGTCTCTTTAGCTCAATCCTGTTTGATTTTGATAGCGTGCTTCAGTAGGGACAATGTTCACAAACTTGATCAACTTATTTATTTCAAACTTCTGCATCTATTATGCGAAATGACATAAATGTTTACATTATCATCATAACTCATTATACATATATTGCACAGTGAGAAAAACAGGAAACAACTCGAAGTCCTTCAAATCAGTATTTGATGTAAACATGATTGTGCAAGTATAGTAAACAACTCGCAGTGTAAATAGCGAGTTCACGTGATTTGGGCTATTTATTACTTGTGATTTTGTATCTTAGTCTTGGCTCCCAATGTTCAGTATTTCAACGAGTGTGTCTTTGATTGTAGATTTCAGTGTCTGTTTTCTGTAGAAGGAACACAAGTTGCGTGCAAGAAGTCATTTTATTTATTGTTTGCGCGTGCGAAATAGAGGCATATTCGCCGGCTGTGCAAGTTATTGTATATAGTGGGAACAATAACTGAAACTCGAAATCCTTTTTCTTCATGCAAAGGCCGCTTATTTGCACTTTACTTAAAAACATATACTAGATGAAAGGAGGGAATTAGTCAAGTAGTTCATGTTTTTATATATTGCATTACTCTACGATAGGTAAACAAATTAACTTTTTACAATCATGCACACAAAACGAGACAAGACAACACAAGCTAGGCAGGGCAAAGCAAAGCAAAGCAAAGCAAAGCAAAGCAAAGCAAGGCAAGGCAAGACAAGGCAAGGCTAAACAAAACAAAACAAAACGAAACGAAACGAAACGAAACGAAACGAAACGACTGACTTTGATAGGAGCTGCTCATAAAAGATATTGAAGGAACCGTCGTTCAGCGGAACCGGAATAATTTATGCTTAGCTTTTAGCTTTAGCTGTTGCAATATTCAGAAGCTCGGCTTACTATGACTTAATTGGTACCCCGAAATATGGCTGGATTGAGTTAGCAGACTTTAACTTTTTGAGTTATATCAGACTACTATTAAGTTTATTAGTTATTTTTAGCTGTTTGGCGCCAAGATATAGCTTCTGGCGATAACAATTATCACACGTTATCAAACCGCCATACATTTAACATACGATGGTTTTTTCACTTCGGTGCAGACATCAAGACTGTATGTTTATACTAAATATCAATTTGAGTTAAAATCGTGTTTTTTTTCCAGTGATGGGCGGGACAACTTGTTTCGTAAGTCAATTCACCTTGTTGCCGAGAGTAAGCGAGACATCATATTCTAGACACGATCGATAGGCCGGCCGGCCGGGAAGATTTCAGGATAATTCTCCCCAGTCCATCCGAATTATGCGCGCGGTTACCAAGCCCTGTTGGATGCGCTGCCTAACTTACTCGAGGAGCCCACCCAAGTTCTTTTATCCTTCCATCCAAATAGGCGAATAGTGCGGACATTCGTGGTCTGGCGTATGTAGCGACATAGCCTAACCCTATATAGTTTTTCTTATTCCAACCCACGGCAGCCAACCCACTACTTTGTTCTTGTAGACTAGTTTTTTTAAAAATACGGTTTTCTAGGTCGTCGAGGAAGTCAAACGATGGGTTAATCGACTGAGTTAGTTTGCTCTCAAAAAGGGCTAGGGCTTGGAACGTCAGCTCAAACTTTCCACCCTCACGACGAACATAATACATCAATTTTTAGCTGATTAAGCCATCACTAGTCGGTTCATTTGTTTCTTGTCAGTTTCACAACAAGGAAAGAAAACCGGAGAAACTAAACGCGAATGTTCAGTGGGTGCTGGACGTACCCGAAACGACAGAGGTAGAGAAAAACCCAGAATCGTAGATACTTGGGCAACTAGCGATCTGGCAGGAGACGTACAGGTGTGCTACATCGTTGGAACTACTTGAACTTACTCAATATTGCCGTATTCTAGAAACTTTTATTATGTATTTCAGGTATCGGAATTCGGAGACCGAAATTCCTAATTTGGACTATCTCTAGCTATCTCTGTAAACATGTCCGGGAACAACAAATTTGGTGAGTAACTGAAAAGTCCTGGACTAAATTGTTTCCAGACCTAAGTTACAGAAGTCAAAGGTTACTGTTTGGTTAAACCATGGGTTAGGGTTAAACGGACATTTGTTGAACTAGGATCAATGTCGATACAAATTTCTGCTATTCCTGGAAACCGGGAAGCAAGTCGGTATTCCTGAAAATCGGCTGAACCTCGGCTAAAAAGTACTCTTGGCCTCAACAAGCACTAGGTTTTCGATCCCTGCATAGTACCTTAACAGCCTTGCTCGAAGCAACCAACAGCTGGTCGTTGAACATAGACAATGGATTAATCAATGGAGTATTATTTATTGACTCAGGGTTCGCACAGTCTTGAAAAGTCCTTGAATTTTGAGGGTTGCCTTGAAAAGTCCTTGAATTTCACAAAACTCC